>CAMXCT020001542.1:40459-47959 GCA_947184155.2 Cladocopium goreaui
ATAGATAGATAGATAGATAGATAGATATACACATAAATGTCAGTTGTGTCAACCTGGGGCCCGTTCTTTTCCGGCGAGGTCTGGGGCTGTGCTCCTTCATTGGTGGAGCTGGCGCTTGAGACCAAGGCTTGGGCTTCCTGCACTCCGGTGGTGTCCCCACCTTAGAAAACGTAAGACAAACCCTAGAAAATCTAAGAAAAACCATAGACACACCATAGAAAATGTAAGACAAACCATAGAACACCAAAGAAAAACCATAGAAAACCATGAATATTGGTTTATTCAAACCATCGTTTAAAACGATCTATAAACGATCTACACATGAACCCAGAATTTTCAGGATCCATCTGGGATGGCTGATTTACCCTCATACCAACAGGGAGGTATTCTAATGGCAAATTGACCAGGGAAAATGGAACACTAAACCCACTACTGGTGGATTTTTCCAAAGGGTGATTTACCCTTTGGTAAACTACTCCATAGCTATGTAAAATCGCCGGTATTTGAAAGTGTGGTGTATGGTAGATACGGTATATCTATCATTTCAGTGTGGGATTCACCTTGGCTGCCATTTGCACCATCCCCAAGTCATCGCCGTTTTTTTTTGGGGTGGGATTCATACCATCCCCAGTCATGGTAGGTTTATGATGTATGGCCCAACATGATTCGTGTGGATTTCACAGCATTTTTTTTTGGTCCGAAAATGATGTGGACAGTATCATCGATCGCCTTCGTTAAATATCCAGATCATTGAATACAAATGCAACTTGACTTACCCTCCAGTAATTTCACATAATTTCACATAGTTATTGACAATGGACCATTGGTGTCCATTTAGTTCGATGCTTGACCTTTTTTAAGAATGGTGAATTTTGAGTTCGCAAAGTGATCAGCGTTCGCAGAGGGGACGTTCCGGTCAATCCATTTAACTAGTTTGGGGATTTCCTATTGCCACGTTTGATGTCACCAGAGGGCATATCCATTGATATTCCATCACACATATATATATACACCATTAATATTATACTATTCTCATTATTTTCCCGGCAACATTCCAATTATATTCCCATGAATACAGTTGTCCAGTCAAGTTCCATTGTTTTCCCATGAATAGTTGAATCAAATTCCATTCTATTCCCATTAAATTCGCATTATATTCCAATGATATCCCATTATATTCCCATTTTATCCCTATTATAGCATTATAATTTGGTTCAACAGAATGGATCTCGCTCGGCTTCCCTAGGAGCTTCAGAGCTATCTGTGGAGCGGCAAGGACGACTGGTGACTGGCTCACGAACTGCCGGATTTTCGCATGAAATGTGGTGTGTGTGTGTGTGCATGTGTGTCTTTTAGCCGCACGCCCATACGTACATAAACAGATAAATAAATAAATAAATAAATAAATACACACACACACATATATATATAGAGACACATATTTGTATGTATATATGCAAGTATATAGTACATAAATAAATAAACACATGAATAAATAAATAAGGAAATATATTTATAATATTATATACATATAGATGGCGATGGAGAGAGAGATATGATACGATTATGATTATACTGGTACATGGTAATCCTGCACTTATGCGCCTTCGACTTTGCCAACTGGATTTCTTGGTGACCCATGGTGATCTTACGATGTGGGATTGTCAAGAGGGTATATGGGCTCTTAATCTTTATGTTCTTTCAGTCATGTTTCTTCATTCAATGCTTTGCGTTTTTCCCCTCATTGCCTGGCAAGCTTGTATCATGTTTTAGTCGCAAAGCCTTGACAAAACTTTAGCAACATCGGCAAACCATGGAGAACACAATCAACTATCAAATAGGCACAAAAAACATCCAAAAACATCCGTCCGGGGGGTTATTCGGACCTTAATTTACAATCGAATGTGTATTTTGTATTGGCAGGGCCATGCGAATTGCAACTTCCTATCTACAAGGAATTTGATCAAATTCCTTTTCCCCAGGTGTCTAAAACCTGGGTTTTGGGCCATTTTGTTTTCATATATGCATGCTTTGCTTATCAACGTGTTTTTTTTTCTCGGGGCGTTTTCATCCAAAGGCTTCTTTGTGCAACTGTCGGCCAGTAGCCTGACATGAGTGTTTCTTCTGGACCCGCCGCCAATGCCACTGCTGCACCCCTGTCCTAATTCCAGCCATATCCCATGACGTAGCATGTAACATCTTTACTCGGTCAACACAAACAACTTAATGTAACATGTAACATCTGTCCTACCTCCAGCCATATCCCATACGGAACATCTAACATCTTTTCCACAAACGCATTCGTTTCTGCTTAGAGTCTACATGAAGGTTCATACGCCCCCACCCCCCACCCCACCCCACCCATAACATCAAAATGCTTCGCAAGTGCATCAACAAAAAACAGTAAAAATATGGTCCGGTTTTCACCAAAAGCTAGCAACAACATGGCCACCTCATTCAAGGTGGTGTTTTTTTGCCGTGGGTTTGGTAAGTTGGTGTATACCTAGACTAAGATTGGCTCAGTTGCATCAAATATCGGTCGTCCCATGATATCCCCATCCTATGGTTTGGACACCCCTGTTGTACCCTCATATCCCCAGATATCTAGCTAAACCCATGAAAAATATTGGTGAAATTGCAACTTGGTGATGTTGGAGAGTGAAAATGACATGTTTACCCGTCAAATATGTTTTTCTCCCCTTTCACTCTCCGATGATTGTGGTTGGTAAATATCATCAAGCTACTTAGACAATTTTTTGTGGATTGATTAAATCAACATTTGGGCGAACCCTATATTTGTGCACACTTTTGTTGGTTTGGTGAAATCCACGTGTTTGATGGTCAAAAAAAACATTTTGTGTTTGATTAAATGACCATGTCTGCTGGTGAAATCAGCATTTTTGTGGGTTAACTCAGCATGATTTTCATCATCTCCATCCCCAGGGCTTGGCTGCAGGACTCGGCTTTGGCCAAATGGCTCCAGCGGGGCGCCGATGGGGCACGCCTGGATGTGGCCTCAGAGATTGGTACCTTGGCAGATCTGAGGCTGGATGTCATCGGCCATTTTTTTCATGTCAACCCTGGATGAATTTAAACCCCTAGCCCGGCTGTTTAATTGGGAGGGCACCATAAATAAGTATCAGATGAAATGACTATTGGAGGAGTACCCCCCTAATTAATATAATGATATCAGTTATATATCAATATAGATATATTTCATCTAATGATCTGGTATCAGAGGGCTTATCGTTAGTAATCTTAGGGTTTAGATCATCATAATTATAGATGAAGATAATCTGAAGATAGATGTCAGATGAAGATAGATGAAGAATAATGATACACCAAAAGATGATTAGATCCGATGAAGAATTAAATCAATTAGTATTATCACCATGATAGATGCTTTATAGATGATGAATGGCTAATTGGGAAAATGGTGAATAAATATGAATACGTCACCCCCTGGATACTTATTGCAATACTAATGTTAGCAATGGTGATACCAATGTTAGTATTGGCGATACTGCGACACTAACGTGATCTAATGTTAGTAATGATGCCAAAAATTGACTGATAATTAGAGTGAATCATCATGTTTTCATGTAGTTGACAATTTCAGCCCCTGGCAGGCTTGCCATGTTAATTGACCAGAGGGTAATGTTAACAATGTTGATGCCAATGTTAGTAATGGTGGTGCTCATGTTACACACACAGACCCCGAGGTTGCCCAAGCCCAGAATAGCGGAAATACCAGGGAATTCTGTACGACGTCAAACAACGGGAAGGATTTTTATGTTCAATTATTTTGCTTGGGTGTTAACCAAAACATGTTGCTTCTACATATCATATACTGTAACCAGAACATGTCGCTTCTACATATCATATATGGAATTAACATGCATTAACCATACAGTTATTAGGGTTTCTTTTATATAGGGTTTCAAGAAGATATCAAAATCCCCCGGCCCCATGGAACAATTAACCATACAGTCATTAGGGTTTCTTTTAGGGTTTCAAGAAGATATCAAAATCCCACCGGCCCCATGGAACAATTTACCATACAGTCATAAGGGTTTCAAGAAGGCATCAAAGTCATCATCATCGTGATCATCATCGTGATCATCATCGTGATCATCATCGTTATCATCATCCTCCTCCTCCTCCTCATCCTCATCCTCATCATCATCATCATCATTATCATCATCATCATCATCATCGTCATCGTCATCGTCATCGTCATCCTCATCATCATCGTCATCGTCATCGTTATCTTGGTTTTCCCGGACGCTCGTTGCGAGTCCGGGCAAACCCCAGGGTCTTGCCGCAATGTTAGTTTAATGTGATGACCTGTTTGTTCACGTAATGTTGATAATTGCTAATGTTAGTGAAGCAATAGGATTCACCGCCCCCGCATAATTGAATGGTTTATGGCAAAAAAGGAGTGATATTAACCATCATAATACACGAAAGGTTTATGGCATTGCTCTACTAACATTATTGGGATATAATTAGATGTTTTACCCATGATTCTTCATGGTTTATTCCATATTGCGAGGTAGAACTATATCTTGCACTATGAATTCGATAACGATGCGATTTCATGTTTTTTTTTAAATCTATGTATCAATTTTGTCCATTGCAGACTTGTTGAATGTCAACTCCGGGGGCCAACACCAAAAAGTTATGATTTGCTACTTAATGGTACCCCGCTTAGGCAGCCTAGGGGGTTGGCAACATATGGCAACATTGGATGGTTGGAATTTCATGATGCAGAAAAAACACACCCCAAACCATAGTTTGATGTTTTTTTGGCCAACTGTGGATCCATCATTGATCTGTATTCTTGATGCAACTGAATCCACAGTCAAACTCCTCAATCCATGCTTATAGACTCTTCTCAATCCCCTTGGACTTTCCAGAATAAACAGAACCCGTAGTCATTTTTTATCACAGCTATTGTCATCACAACAGTAGGGACTCGGCCAACATGAACACGCGGATGATTATTCGATATTTTAAGGGATTACTTTGCCCTGTGTATGGGGTATTATGATGTATTATGTATTTACCCAGGCCTGGGAACCCCTATCAACTAACCATTCATGTCAACCTTGGATTAAACCCCCGAGGCTGTTGAAAATTCGGCGGATACCATTTATGTATCACATTATCGTAGAGGGTACCCCCTTGATAAACTGTGGTCCTATGGTTTATTCCCTGCGGTTGACGTGAAACAAAGAAAGGACACTGCAGGTTTTGACCGCTGAAATTTCTGTTCATCTGGAGGTCTGGAGCTGTTGTCGTCCATCACCCGAGCTGCGCACCGACACAAGAAGGGAAGCCTTGTGGTTGGAGAAGTGTGGGCGACACTTGGTGCGTAAAAAAGGACGTGAAGCCGGGCTGAAGTTGTGATGTTGGGATGTTGAAGCCAGGTCTGCAAATGATGAGTCGCTGATCAGTGAAGCCAAATTCTGTTGCGTTTTTTTTTTTTTTAAAGCTTGGTTTGAGCCCGTGTGACAATGAAAATGATGGTTGGCAAAGTCTCACCAAAGATTTGGTGAACCGCGCTGTTTGGCGACCCTAGATCCGTATAAATGGAGGCTCTGGCAGCTTGCGATTGCATTTCACGTTATTTGGATAAATAGATAAATAAATGAATAGATAAATAAATAATTCAATGAATAAATAAAAACATACATACATACATACATGCATGCATGCATACATACATACAAACATACATACATACATACATACATACAGACAGACAGACAGACAGACATACATACATACATACATACATACATACATACATATGTGTGTGTACGTATATGGTCGTATATGTATGTATGATCATACATATCCATGTATATATATATATATACGTTTTCACATAGAAACCCCAAAAGGAGATAAAGTACAATCGTACTGAAATAGTTGTTTTTTTTTCTTCGCTCTCTTTGTCATTGGCCGTATATGCCTATACACACACACATATATATATATATATTTAATACATGCACACATAGGCATAATGGCTTTCCATGGGGTCATCACGTGTATCACATGTATATGTTTGAAGCAGTGGGTGCAGAAGCTTGGGGAGCATCGAGCATTGTGTAGCTAACGATTTCGTGTCTCCAATGCCGAATTGCAGGTATTCCCCGCATTGGACTTCAGCCATGGATGCTGCGCCCAGGTGTAATTCAGGGGGATCGTTGGAGCGGGGAGGGCCGAGATCCACTGCTGTTCTGACCGAAGCTGGGCCGTTGAGGAATCAAGGCCTGGCATCGGAGAATGTCTGCATATTTGCAGATCTTGTCTGCTCTGCAGTTTTGGCTCGCAGAACCATATTGGTTGATCCCAGCAGTTGGGCGTCTCACACATCAGAGTGCCCATGGAAACGAAGACCACGGTGGTGCTAGCAGAACAACGAAAGAAGTGGATTGAAGCGCAGAAGCAGGTGAGGTGTTCAGAGGTGTTGGCACTTGAAGACTTGACCAAACCTCAAATGTACGAAAGAAATTGCAGTTACACATAGACACAGTTACACACACAGATAGTTAGAGATAGATAGATAGATAGATGGATGGATGGATAGATAGATAGATAGATAGATAGATAGATATAGAGATAGATATAGATATAGATAGGTGTAGATATAGATGTAGGCAGATATAGATATAGGCAGATATAGATATAGATAGATATAGGCAGATACAGATAGATATATATATATGATTATGTGTGTGTATATGTATAACCGAAGGAAGTTTAGAAGTCAAACTTCCGACAATATAGACAGATGGAAAAGCAGAGGTGGGAAGAGTCAGAGAAGAGAAAGGCAGAAGAAAGAGGATTTAGGTGTGCGAAAAGGTAGAAAAGTTGCGAAACATTGTGTTCTTCCAATGTTTTGTGGCTCCGGGTCCGGAGGGTCGAAAATTAGGCTCGCCAAGGCAGCGGGTGCGGAGCCATCTGGAGATGTGAGATGAAAAATTGCAAGCCTTTGTGGCGCGAAGGCGAAGCAGATTTCGAAGTCGTCTACTACTACTACTACTACTGCTACTGCTACTGCTACTGCTACTGCTACTGCTACTACTACTACTACTCCTACTCCTACTACTACTACTACTACCACTACCACTACCACTACCACTACCACTACCACTACCACTACCACTACCACACTACGACCTACAACTGCAACTGCAACTGCAACTACGCTACACGACAGTACGCTACACTACAATTACACAGAACGCCACACTGTACAATATAATTACTATTTACACTAAAAATATACACTATGCTACACGCACTACGCTACAGTACGCTACAGTACGCTACACTGCACTAGTTACACCACAACTACAACTACAACTACCACTACTGTACACCACACCACACTACACTAATTACATTACACTACAACTACAACTACACTACGATACAGCTACGACTACACTACACTACACTGCGCTAAATACACTGCACTAATCT
>CAMXCT020001542.1:52959-146205 GCA_947184155.2 Cladocopium goreaui
CAAAATCATGAGAAGATGCAGTTTTAGTACTGAAATCTTTGGTTTTGGGAATCCCCCATGACAAGGAGAAACCACCATTTCTCAGCATGAACGGTGAACGGTGAACGGTTTTGGTGACCTCAGCCGGCGGCTTCGTAGCCCGCTTGGCATCGCCAAGTGCCTGAGGTGTTTAAGGTGTTTCAAATTCATGTGCCTTGGGGTTGTGTATTTTTTGAATCCGTTTTGAGCAGTGAATATGGATAATTATAGATTATGATATATATATATTTATAATTATGATATCACCACCCCTTTTAGGCTACTTTTCAGGGGGGACTACCAAAATGTAAGGTACATTTTTTGGGACCCCCCCCTTAATGTAAATTTGGTCACTGAACGTCCCCCAGGTATCGTATTTGTGGGGAGGGTCGTCAAAATACCTTCAAAATGTAAGCTTACATTTTCAAGGCCCCCCTCAAAAACACCTTGAAACATATAGCTTACATTCTGGGTACGCCCCCCTCCCTTAAAAGGGTGGTGATATCATATTATGTATAATATAATATATATATATGATGATTTATTTATTACTAATATAATATAACATATAATATAATATAACATATAATATAATATAATTTAACATATAATATAATATAATAAAACATATAATATAATATAATATAATATAATGTAATATATTGTAATATAGTATAATTCATTTTAATATAATGTAACACAATATTGTAAAATACAATGCGATAAAATATGATATAATATAATGTATATGATATGATATAATATATTACAGTAAAATATAATTTAACACATTATAATATAACATAATATAATTAAATATATTATAGCATAATACAATATAATATAATTTAATGCAGTACAATATATTACAGTAAAATATTTTATAATACAATATATTTTGATATAATATAATATAATATAATATAATATAGTATAGTATAGTATAGTGTAGTATAGTATAGTATAGTATAGTATAATAAAATATAATATAATATAATGTAATATGATATGATATGATATAAAATTAAATATATGTATAGGCACATACATATGGTTGAGATGGCTTTTGGATGTTCAAGAGCATCACCATGAAAAGGGGTACCAAATGGAGATTTTCTGTCTAAGCGGCAGCTGCATCCACTGTTGAAAGGATGTGATTGGTGATCAGATTGCGAGGCAAGGCCATGGGATATATCAGGATAAATTGGCACGACCTCAACTGATATTGCATCACAAACATCATTTCGATGGCCTTAAACCAGGATTGGGACTTGGAATTATTGAGATATTGACAGAATTTTTGAGAATTATTGTTACAACACTTATAGGCCTTAAATTAAACCAGGACTGGGATTCAGTTATCGTACGATTAGTGTCAGAATGTCTCCTCTACTGGACCCCCCCGGGAAAATCCGCGCATGGTCCAGTGGCAACATGTGGCCACTGGGCGGTGTTTCAATCTGCCCACTGGCCACTGAAGATCAAACATGGCTATGGGAAGTGCCCTGTTTAGTTCGACGACGTTCCAAGAAAGAACCTCCATTTGTAATCATTGATACCCTATGGTAAACTAACATAGCTATGGAGAATCACCATTGTTTAATGGGAAAATCCACTATAAATGGCCATGTTCAATAGCTATGTTAGTTTACCAGAGGGTAAGGGTTTTCCCGTTGCCGTGTATACTTCTTATTTAACGCTTGATGGCCACATCATTTTGGAACCATGTGCGGTGAGCTGGCACTGAGATGCACCACTCTGCTTCCAACGGAGAGTGGGACGCGTCTCACAGGCTTGCGCCAAGCTGGGCCCTGCTCCCATCTACCCTCTGGTTATTTAACGTAGCCATGGAAAATGGCCCATTTATAGATGGTTTACCTATTAAAAATGGTGATTTTCCATGGCTATGTTAAATAACAAGATGGTATGTCCATCTATGTCCATCTATGATTACAAGGCGAGTCATGACTTCCCAGGACGGTCCCGTCCCACACTCCGATTGGCGGGAAAAATCGTCAAGGGAACAGATGCGATGCAGCGCAGAATTCATTGTCCTTCATTTGATCCCGGATTTCAAGCGACGCGCCGCGGCTTAGCCGCGGCTTAGCCGCGGCTTCGCCCGGGAAGACTACTTGCCAACAGGCCCGCAAAGGGCCGCAATCTTGCTGATCAACTGGACGCGATTGAAAACGCGTTGTAACTGAAGGATTACCTTGCCCTTGTGTGGTCAACTTTGTCCTTGTGGGTACCCCAAGTCACGGTAAACTCTCTGGTGAAGATATGATTGTAGTTATATGTACTGTATATATGAATATATATATATATAAATCATATATGTATATATAGTTATATATATATACGTATATATAATTATAATTATCTATATAAATGTATTCTTTTTCTGAGGGATGCGCCATTTTGATACAAACCGAATATACTGCTACAACCGCTTCAGATTGCAATTGGCGGTAAACACCGCAATCACTGCTGGTCCAGTCACGCGATCAAGTCATGCTGGTTGGGCCACTGGCGGAGGTGCACCCCACTGGACTGAAACATGGCTTGGGAAATCTCCAATTTATTGCGATGATTTTCTCAACTTGTAAACCCTCTATGCCATTGAGTTCGGGGGTTTCCCAGCCATGTTTGATTCCCCGGAGGGTATGAGGTACAACAACAGGCCCAGCCTGGCTTGCATTATTGGTCCCAGGAGTTTGCAGAATGAGAATAGCTTAGTTGACGTACAGAAATTTGTTGAACTTTTGGGTGTATGGGGGATATCCGGGATATAGCTTTATAGTCAATGGGGGCTGTAAACCGACTTATGATATAACTGGGGAGGCATCACCTTGTAAAATGTGCATGGAGGCCTCATGCTCCTTTCTCATTCCCCCAGACTTGAAGCCATCTCAGGTCATATTATCCCCATGGCCCATAGTATTGGTAAAACTTCCACAGGTAATGAGACCTAGGACTGATGTGAAGCTTATGAAACCCATATGTGCCTTGTTAAGAATGTGGGTTATTTTCCCATAAAATGGGATTGGTCATCAACCATGAATAGGGGATTTTTATATATATATATATGCCCATGATCATGGCACATATCAAACCCAAATACCTATATAAAGATATACATAAAACATCGTAAAACCCATATAATATAATCATCTGCAGATAAACCTAACCCATATTTCTCCCAACAAGCGTAATGTTTTCACCTAGGTCATGAGTTTGCACCTGGGCGTCCTCATCTATGGCGTGGCGGAAGGCACTTTGCCGGGCCCCTCTGCCGCGCAATCCTTGTCGCGGATGATCGCGGATTCCTCGATGGAGGAGGAGACCGCCGGAGTCTTCATGCTGTGAATCTACCCTCTGGTAATTTGTTACATAGCTAAAAATGGCAGAAATAGTGGATTTACCCATTGAAAATGGTGGATCTTTCCATATGTAAACGTTTACCAGAGGGTATGGGATTTTTTTCGGATTTCACTGTTGGAAAGATCAAGAATTGGAATCCCTTTGCATTCTGAAAATGATAACTATAATGGTTTGTAGGGCCGCCCGGGTTTTTCAATGGTGCTTCTAACGGCAGAAGTCCCGGTGAGTGAACCAAGTTACCATCTGGTAAATTAACGGTTTGCTATTGAAAATGACCATAGAAATAGTGGATTTTCCCATTAAACAATGGTGGATCTTTCCAGTTCGCTATGTTAGTCATTACCAGGCCGGGTATATCCAACGGGGGCGCGAGATGGGTTCGAGTTCCAAGCAGCTAGACTCTCATGGTTGGATCCTGTTGGATAGCAGAACTTGACGGCTATGGATCAATACCTATGAAAATACCATGGCTTTAGGGGGATGAACATCCATTTAATTACCAGCTATGACTTGATGTGAACAGAAGGGGTACTATTGGTTCTGACACACTGCCATATATATATATAGCCATTATGGAAAATGGCAAATTTTAGATGAATCACATTGAATCACCTATTAAACATGGTGATTTTCCTTTGCGAACTGTTAAATCATCAGAGGGTAAGCAGCAAGAAAAGTATTCAATCAGCAACAATGGAGGTTTGAGTAGCACATGTGCCCCATCAAAGGGGCATTTCCCAAGCTAACGGACTTGAAATTCAACATCCTTTCTAGAGGTGACATCCCCCTTGTGGAGGCTTGTAAGTTATAAGCCCGTGGGCCCATCGTTGCAGATTATCGGTGCCAACAGATTCCTCCAGATGATGACAATGAGCAAATAGCCCATTCCCCAAACTAATGCTGTTGGGACACTCCTATTCTTGGGATTCTTTGGGACCCAAGTTTGCAGATTCAAATTTGATGTAACTTCCTCCTTTTGCCTTTGGTTGTCAACTGGCAGTTTCGCGTCGGTTGAATCTCCACGTTCAAAGGTGAACTATCATAAAAGAGTTGGCCATGATTGGTTAGTTTGCAGTGCACTTTTTTTTGAATTTTGAGTAACGCACGTAGTTTTTGGATCATTTTGGGGGTCAGGATGGTTTTCTGGGCAACCCCCAGGTGGGTCTCTCCATGTCGGCAATTGCTTGACTGCTCTCCCGAGATGGCGATGGCATTCCAGGGTTTACCATGTGGGGATGGGTCAAAACATGTCAAAACCTATGCGTTGGGGGAATGGGGGAATATCCTCTGGTAATTTAACATAAATAGCTATTGAAAATGGCCATTTATAGTGGATTTTCCCATTAAACATGGTGATTTTCCATAGCTATGTTAAATTACCAGAGGGTAAATACCCAATCATTAAACATCCATTAGCCAGCTATAAAATGCTAGGTACCATCATGTACCATCCCCGTGAATCAGATACGTTTTGACCATTTTTGACCCATTTTTTCGCACCTTTTGTAGGTGCTGAAGTGTTGGATCGTGGTCAGCAACCACGACATGCCACGCTTGGCTCATCGGCTTCCGGATCTCCAGGCAACGAAATCGCGACGGTGGACATTTCTCTCCATGGTGGTATAATTGGAATAAAACATGGGAATATTTTCATGGGATGTAATGGTAATTTAAATAACCATAAAATGGGAATAACCATAATATTGATGGAATATCCCATGTTTATTGTCCATATAAAATTGTCCATATGGTGGTATAATTGTCCATATGGTTAATGGAATATATTAACCATGAATATGATGGATATATTATAACATTAATGGAATATTGAGATTGAATATTGGAATATCACGTTTTTTTTATGGACAATTCATGGGATGTAATGGAATATTGATGGAATACTTTCATGGTGGATATACTTTCGGGTAGTCAAACTTGGCAATTCAAAATCATCCACAAGTGGGAAATCAACTATGAATGGTGGGCAATGGAAAATACAATGCAAATGATGGTTTAATTGTGTTTAAATGGAAAAAACATCTGTGAATATGTTCAATTGCATTCAATTACCAGGTTTGATTACCAGAGGGTATCTGTTTTCTGGATTTTTTCAGAGAAGAATCTGGCATAATCCGGCATGTTTGGGATTCAACTACAGCCCAACTTTCTTGGATTTCATCAACGGCCATCTCAGGAACCTAATTGGAGGTACCTACCATATATAAAGCCGATTTTTTAGGGCTAAACTTCAGGGAATATCCCCACATTCGTTTTACCTTACAGGTACAGTAGCTCCATGTGAGCCGCTCACATCCGGGGTTTCCAGGATTCCCAGAGAGTCGGATCTCGCCACTAAAATCGCTAAAACAAACTTACCCTCTAGTTATGACTAACATAGCCATGGTATAGATGGCCCATAGAAATAAATGGTTAACCCCTATGAAAATAGCAAGGTGAATCTTTCCATGGCGAACTGTGAATGTCATAACCAGGTTGGGTAAATTGTTTTTGTTGAACTGCACTTTGCTGTTGTGATTTCCTATGAACCCACCAGAAATCCATTCCTAAAAGCTTCAGATCAGCTGCTGATCTCCCAGAGATGGCGAGAGAGAAAGTCTTTTGCAGGCCCAAATCCTATTAAAGCATATTAAAGCACCTTTTTTGGTTGGTTAAATCCCATTAAATCCTATTTTTGGTTGGTTAAATCCCTTTAGGCCACATTTGTTTGGCCAAATCCCATGGAAATCATTAGTTTTGGTGCTCAAACTTTCATCACCAATCATCCTTCGTTTCGCTAGCCATATGAAAAAAAACGACTCGAATCTCCAGGCCCGAAAGTTTGCGCAAGTTCTTCAGTTCACATGGCCCGGGTGTCCGTTGGTCTACTACGGTGACGAGCTGGGGCTGGAAGGTGCTGATGATCCGCACAACCGGGCGCCCATGCCGTGGGGAAGGGACGCTTGGAGACGCGCCAAGCTTGGCGCGTGGTGATGCGGGAAAGCCATGGGAAAATGGTGACGAAATGCCAAGAAACATATGGAGATTTAAGGGATTTATGAGCTGATTTTGATGATAGCTAAGTTGGTGAACATAACTCCAATAAATACAGCCCGAGAGTTGGTTAATCCGAAAGCTTGAGGCCCAGGGTCCCTCATATTCTTTGTTTTTAATGCAGGCAAATTTCCATCACAATAGGTCGAGGGTCCCTCAAATTCTTAGAGCACTCTTAGTTATGTGTTGTATACATCTGCGCAATTTGGAGGAGCTTAAACGAGGTAACGAGGTGGAGTTGGCAGATTTAACAAGGGGCATGCGAAAAAAAAAAGAGCCTGATTTTTTTTTTGCAAAGCCGAGCGTCAATGAGTTTCACAAGGGCAGTGCCGAAAAAATAATTTTTCAGGTCGCGACAAATGGTTTTTTCGCAGTGCCTGGCTTGACCCCTGCAATCCCCGCGAGAAGGGTTAATTCCATTTCAAGTTTCAGGGGGAATGTGTTTTTTTTCCAGAGCCTGAAAAACTGTTTCTGAGGTTCACAAGGGCTGTGCTAAAAACAAAGCCCGATTTCATCCCATAAGGCCATAAGGGGTCATTCCACAAAAAGGAACCGCAAAGGGGGATTGCTACCTTCCAGTTCCCATCCCACAAAACCCACAAAACCTCACGTATAAACAGTAATTTAAGAATTTGGCACTCCTATCCCAGGGTCCCTCAAATTCTTAAAGTACTATGTGCTTGGTATAGCTGAAACTGTTTCCCACATTGGATCCGATCCTTCAAATTCTTATCCAGTGCATTCTTATACAATACTCAAGCTGTAGGGATTTATGATGATTTATGGCAGTTATATATATTTCGATATATATATACACATTTATGTATATAGTTATAACGCGAACAAAAAAAATTGAGGCCGCCCACCTTGTAGCTTCTTGGGAGCAGCTTTCCGTGGGTATAGGTCACATTAGGTCACAATAAGTTTTTTTTTAAAATATATAATGTCAACCCTGGATTAATAAACCCCTAGATTGTTTAATTGGGAGGGTACCATAAAAAAGTATCAAATGAAATGACTATTGGAGGGGTACCCCCTAATTAATAAACCATGGTTTAGTCTCATCCAGGGTTGACATTATGTATTTATAGATACCTACATATAAGATTCTAACTGTTGTAAGGTATCTACTGTGACCTAATAAGGGAAACCACGAAAATTCGTGACCTATAATATAGATTTTTACTGGTTACCTACTTATAAGGGGAAACCAGTTCTAACATGTTAATCATGTTATAAGTGACGACGGCCCAATCTACCCATCACAAGTTATGCTGGTGATCTAAGCGGCAGCCACGGTAAAACTTTCTGTAGACTAGACTACTTAATTAAATCCAGTATTTTCATTAGATGATATTCCCACTTGCTGTATGTTACGAGTCTATCTATGAATATCTCAGGAGATCGTTTTCTTTCACGATGACTTCCCTCTTAACAGTGGGGAAAGTTGGGGACTTGTGCCTTGAGCCGTGCCTTCAAACCTAGGAGAAGGAGAGTGAGATGTTAAGACATACCAAGATGTTGCTCCTTGGCTCACCCGGGTTTTTTGGAACGGAGCTACCATGTTTGGCAAGATGGATGTTTGATTACGGTGACATTGGATGGATGGATGGATGGATGGATGGATGGATATACCTATCCATTATATGGGTTTTCTTTTTGTCTGTTTGTTGACTCTGATTTAGACCTGTATTTTTAAGGATCCCAAAAATTCCTCAAAAGCCAACCTTGGCTCGCCGATCCAGGACCCTGGGAGAATCATCAGACTAAAATCATCGGAAGCCTACTTTAAAATGCCGGTGAATTAACACTGGTCTACCTTTAAAATGATGTTTTTTCCCCAATAAAATCACCAGCAGTTTCAAACGGTATTTACCAGCAGTTTCAGCAGCAGCAGCCAGTGGTCCCTGATTGAGTGCCCGCTGCCAGCCTCGGTGACAAAGGATTGATTTGCGGAAGAAGCATAGGGCTCTGAAAATTGGAAACTACCGAGATCTCTTCACTCGAGTACCATGGCATACCAGGTGGCATACCATGGCCACAGCACGGCCATGAACCGTTCTTGGCCAAGAGATGTCAAGAGGGAACATGATGATTACGGGGGTTGGATGGAATGTGGTATCTAATTTTTAGACAATCCCATATGTGAAACCGCATCCCATATGTCGCTGGCTGAACTGGCCATGCTTATATATTCGTTATCTTCATTGGTAGTGGTTATGATGATATCGCTTGAAACTTGGAAACATGGTTTTTTTCTCCTCCTAATCCGGCATGCTACAACTGTGTGAGCCAACCATGGCTATTTACCACATACCAACCAAGACGCACATCCGATTTAACGCCAACCAATCTTTGTCCTGACCACGCTAGTTCGTCGAAAATGATGGCATATTATGCGTATTGCCAGAATCTTCAGATATGATCTCGAACATAAACTGAATTAAAATGAATTAAATTGATAAATTGAGTTTATTTGGGTTTATTACCTAGAAACCATAAATCCTTCCAGGACCCTCCTAGCCCCGCCATGTTGCTTTCGACCAAGGACCTGATGGCCTTTATTCGTAGCACCGACTGTGTGTCGGACGTGGTGATCGTGCTGGCGAACCCCACAGAGAAACCGGTGAAGGAGGGGATCATTGCATCCGAATCATCCCAAAGCCCCCATTTCACATAGCCTCTGGTTATGACTAACATAGCCATGGTTAAGCCATGGCCCTAATCGAAATAGATGGTCAACACCTATGAAAAATGGGTGTTGATTTTCCATGGCGAACTGTGAATGTCATAACCAGATGGTAATTCACAGGAGATGGTAGTGGTGCCAGTGCCTGCGATTCTTGGACATACGCTTTTCAAGGAGCGGCGTTTCCATCGCGAGTTGCGGTGAAGTATGGGGGCGCTTGGGGTAGACCTTGGTGTGAAGGAAGTGTAAGCGATTTTTCATTGGATTGGTTTTGTTGGGACAATCTGACCGGAAACCGTGGTTTTTACCATCAAATATAGTGGTTCCCTACAGATTTTCCCTTGAACCAATCCACTGATTTTTCTATTTTCCGGTGCCGTCAATGTGAATATGCTATACCTAACCAGCTCAAAGACGATCTGTATATATCTGTATATGTCTTGCAGGCTATCTACGATTATATAGACACGTCATGGCTTTATGAAGAAGGCCAAAAATGGTGTGAATGGGGTTTTGTTTGTGAGCCCCTTTTGGAGAGTTTTGGTTGGTTTTTGTAAACTCAAAACAGTTTGGCTCATGTCAGGTAAAGTCCCCGTGGAGAAGTGAACACACCCCCTGTGGATTTTAAAACGGGGCTATACATGGCACTGGTCCAAACAAACCAGGATGAGATCACAGAGGGTATTGAACACAGCTCAAACAAATCAGCAAAATCTGGATGAATTGATTCTTACTAATTATGTATATATATATATATCTCCAAATAAGGCCATATTTCCAATATATTCATATATATTCTTACTAAATCTCACTAATATATATCATATAAGGCAACCATATTTCCAAATGACCTACAGCTTTTGAGGATCATCCTACGGCTTCTGTAGGATCATCCTACGGCTTCTGTAGGATCATCCTACAGCGGGATTTGACGGACATTTGCCAACAGTATCCAACAGTACAACCGTTAGGATGATATGGATCAATATGGAGTTAATGTGATAATTATGTTTTTTTTTTTTTTTAAAAAACATATATGTATATTATATATATATGGAGTCTTCCAACCCCTGATGGGACATTGTGGTTACTGTCCGGTAACCAAACATTGCAATTGGAAATCACCTACATATATATATAAATGGGAAAACAACAATGAACCATATATATATATATAAACGGGTGATTTTCCATTGCCATGTTTGATTAGCAGAGAGTATATCTAGTAACTTTCCATTATATACCATTCATATTCCATTATATTCCCAGTAAAATCTCATTAATCCCAATAAAACCCCAATCAAATCCCATTCATATTCCATCAATATTCCACCCATATTCCATATCAGATTCCCATGGTATCCCTATACCAAGGCTGTAAAAATCACCGCCCTTCGAGGACCAGCTGAGCGGTGAAGAGCTGCGACTTCTAGGCTCCACGTTGACGGTGGAAGTGAAGCCCAAACAGGTCTGGAGCTGGGAGCAGCTGCTGGGAGCTGGGAGAAGGGGGTGCGAAGTCGAGGAAAATACATCGGATGACTGCTTGGTTGTTTATAAGAATATAGGATATATAGGTAATAATATACAAATAACTAACATGAAATTTAAATAACTATATCTGGTTGGTGGTTTCAAACATGAATTTTATTTTCCATAATAATATATGGGATGTCATCCTTCCCATTGACGAAGTCAGATTTTTCAAGATGGTTAAAAGCACCAACCAGATGATGAATGTGATATGAATGATAGTACCTGATCATGGGAAGATATGGATGTAATACGATGCAATATCAGTATATAATGGGTAGGTAAAATTGTATATTTCATGGTGTAACAAGGATAATGGTTATAATTGTTACAATCCTTCCAAATCATGGTATATGGGATATGAATGATCATAGGATAATGATTGTAATGAGAAGATCATGGAAAATGGGAAGCAATTATATAATGGGATTTGAATAGGGTAATAAACGATTATATACGGAATATGTAATGATAGTTTTATGTTGGCTGGTGTTTTTTTGTAGGGAATGCTAACTGGGAATATACTTATAATGACATATTAAAGGGATATTCCCATATGCTCCATGTATAGTATATTTACCTACATTTGCCCTAATAATAAACCAAATGTAGGTAAATATACTATACATGGAGCATATGGGATTAATGAATACTAATCGGATGAACAAAAAAAGGTGGATCCACCTATCCGATGTGGTGAACGGTTCGGGAGCGCTTCGGAGCTGTTTGGGTAGCCAGAAATTCCCTATGAAAAATAGGTCGCCAGTTGGAGCTACTTTCAGAAACATCCTTAGCAAAACGGTGATTTAAGCAACGTTAAACATGTGAATTAGCTAGCAGCATCAGGGATCTAAACATCATATTTATGATGACAAACCAGGAGTGTGCAGGTTCAAGCGATAAATATGGAATCCCAAAAAATGGGTCTGGATGATTTTTCCCGCACTTGGATACGGAGTCAGTTTTTTTTTTGGGTTCCCACGTTTCATTTGGGAGGTGCAAAGTGGCCGGGAAAGGGTGGTAAAGCCAGCAACATATTAGTCAACAAACGTAGTGATGCGATGTAACCAGCAAATACTTGGATTCAAGCAACACACATAGTGTTTTGACTATTTAATTTTGAAGTAATATTAACATCAATAGTTACTGATCAACTATTGATTATAGTGGCTTAACTATTGACATAGTGATTTTAGCAACACACATAGTGTTTAACGTGGTGATTTGATCAACAAATATGGGGCGTTAACGTTAACCAACAAAGATGGTGCCAGAGATTCTTGGAGATTTAACCCAGAAATTTGATGATCTATGGCAGACCCGGCCTGGTCAACAAACAGTTTGCGACATAGAAAATGGCCCAGTCGAAATAGTTGATTTACCCAGCTATAAAATGGTGGTTTTCCATAGCTATGTAGAAGTTTACCAGAGGGTAGTAAGGACAAGATGTGAAGGTTTGGCATGCTTCAACAATCAAGAATCATGGGCGGAATTTGACCAGGGAATTTCACCAGCAACCTTGGGCAACTCTTCGGGTAAAGGTTGATGAATCGTAGGTGAAAATGGGTCAACTTGTAATCCTAGAGTTCCCCTACGGGAATCAAAAATGGCCTGGAAAATCCTCCATTTATAGAGTTGATATTCCCATATATTCCCATTAAACCATGATTTTTTGAGGATTTTCTAGCCATGTTTCATTACCAGAAGGTAGCTTCACCAGAGTTGATTCGAGGTTTGATGGTCAAATCTCAGCAAAGCTGTGGAGATTTCACATTGACACCTGGAAAAAAAAGTGGAAAATTGAAGCGATAAGCCAGCCATGCGCCTGGAGGCACGGATCTTCACGATGGTAAACGAAGTTGGCAATCCTAGACGCTTGGAATAGCTTTGGGCCTAAGGGGGTCATGGGTTTGGTACCTGAGAACCGTGGATACACCCAAATTGTGGCCATTTCAATAGGGAAAGTGAATGAACATGATGGTGAATCCCATTGGAACAGCCACAGAACCAACAGATTTGAGGATGAAATGGACCTCCAGACTTCGCAATTTGGAACCGCATTTTCAAAAACCCTCCAGGGATTTCACAGCAGAAAACCTATCCAGTTTAGTTCCATGATTTTCCCTAGGCTAAACGTTGACCCTTGATGTGGAAAACCCTTCCGGGAAAGCCCTTGGGAAAACGATCAGCGAGGTGGGGATCAGTACAAGCGCACCTGGGGCCATTGGGCCAGCTTCAAGAGCGTGAAGCCGTGACGCATCCGGGAGTGAAATTCCAGAGGTTTGAGATGCCGAAGCCCTAAAATTGCCCTGAAAAACCACGGTAAAACCAGTTGAGATTTTCCAAAGCAAAAACCATCCACCATCCACTGATTGAGGGACATTCTGAGTCTGACATCGTGATGAACTGAAGTTGTTTTTTTTTTTTTTTGCACCTTTTTGTGGGTTACTATATGTTACTATACTATCAAGTGAAGAGACATTCCATGTTAGACTTCAGGCAGCTATTGGTTTGCGATGTTTTGCACCACCGGATTGAGCAATTTGATCCTCCCAACAGGTTGGAGGAACAGCCTGTAGGATTGTTTTATGGACCGGTCGGCCAGCGCCGTTTGTGGAAGATGGTTGAAGAAAGCGTATGCGTGCGCCGCCGGGCCACTTTGTTAGAGAATATTATCTATAGTGTTTCGGGCATAGATGGACATCGGGCATACACGGGCATACCAGTTACCCGCCAGTAAAGATACAATTCCATGCTTGTTTCTCGCAACGATCTACCTTTTTTGTTCTCATGTTCCTCATCTATATGTTAGTTGGCCGCATGACAATGGGTTGATGATTGGTTGGGGGCAACGATCCAAATCTATGACAGTATCATCCAATATAACCTCATCCCATATATAATTACATGGTAAAATCCATAGCATATATAAACATCCCTTATATGATCCGATTCATCCTGCCATATATGGATCATTAGGATCCATTGCTATCCCGTCCCTTAAAAATCGTCTCAAAATTCTCATCGATTCATCATCTCCCGGCCCGAGAAACGGCCAGCGGCAGGAAGAACCACACCTTCCTCACCACGGCCGGCGGAAGTTTGTGCTCCACCTGCGCCGTGAAGAAACCCCAGGTCTTCTGTGCCAACTGCGAGGACCCCGCCATTTCCGATCTGGGAAAAGTAGAACCATGGGAAAGCCATGGAAAAATATGGGGAAATATGGGTTTAACATGGTGTCTTAACATAAGATATAAGAAAGAATTGGTTTTAATCATTTTAATCTGTTTGTTTTTACAGCCATGGATGAACCATGGGAAAATATTGGTAAATCCATCTGAACATAAATCTGCTTGAATGTGTGGGAAAATATAGGAATATTTGGGAAACTATGATCCCATTAAATATGGGTTTCAACATGGGAAACGGTTTGGGAAAATTTTGGAAACATGTGAGAACTGTATGGACAATTGCAGTTGTGAGGGAAAACACCATGTGACAACATTGGACATGATATAGGCAAACATATGAATATGAACATCTAGGACACATGTAGACAAATATATGAACACATGGGAAAACCTATAGGAAAACACAATCCCACGGATTGGTTCTAACATGGTTTGAATCGGGGACAAATGAACACTGTGTTCATTGGGTCCATTCCCATGTTTGTTGATTAAGACACAATCCTAGCCATGAAGATACTGCTGGTTCACCATATTCACGGCTCATGCCCCCATTGTTTCAAGCCATTCGTTTTTGGTTCCTCTTCCCACGAAAAATATAATATGGGGGGTTGGCAGAATTGACTGATGAACTCCGTGTTTATAGCTGGTGAACTCCATTTTAGTCCCCATCCTTTCTTGGGTAAAAACCAGCCATCTTTGTTGATCTGCAGGGGGGCTGGTGAATATTGGTGAACTCCCAATCTACAATAACATGGTCGTGATTTCCTTTTTATATCTTTTTATCCTTTTGGGCGTTGTCCAACAATCATTAAAGAATCCAAAATCCATGCTCTTTTTTTCCAAGGTTTTGACGTTTGGGGCGTTTCAACCCGAAGGTTGGTGAGGTTGTTCCGCTGTTGAAACAGGACTACTTCTGTTTCAAATGCTTCGAAGACATGCACCGCCGCGGGAACCGACTGCAGCACAAGTCCATGTTGGTCAGCGTGTCCGTCGGGGCGCCCGAGAGGGGTTGGCCAAGGAAGGGTTCTCCCGCAGGTGGCAAGATACCAAGCTGGGTTAAAGTGAGGAGGTAGTTGAAATATGTTGAAATAACAGAGCTGGCTACAGTTGGGTCAGGACTTATCTACCAGCTGGGTAAAGTGTGAAGTGTTTTTTTTCAGTAAGAAAAAGCTGGCGCAAAAATCCACCGAACATGACGAGCCATGAGATACTGGTGATGTTGGCAAAATGGAAGGAATTCGTCAACGATTTGGATCATTTTCAGCGACTCAACAGTCGAGAAATATGAGTCCCCAAAAGAGGTTTGGAAAGATAGAATTTTAGTGATGAAACTGGCAACTGTTATGTTTCACAAGTTTCGCGAGGGTCAGCATTCAGATGCTCTCCCTTTGCTGCTTCCTGGAAATTGAATCGGGCCACACACCCAGTCATGATTCTTTCTAGGGCTTTCCTATAATCCAGATTTCACTACCCACAAACTTCGAGGGTCACCTTTCCAGCTTTGTTTTTTATGGGTAGCAGTTGTTGTTGAGATCGTTGGCAGTAATTAGGCAATTACATGCATACAATGTGGTAAATCCAATGCCATAAACTTAGGTTTACAATTTGATTAACATGAATGAATATAAATGACATTACCAAAAACTGTATAAACTGTATACTATATATATCACTATATATTCACATGTATGTATAAATATCATTGGGCACACTAAACCCTGTTTTTGTTTCTTTTTCTGGCACCATCATACTCTTGGGTTTACCACAATTAGTCAACAGGACCCGTGCGCCCCAGGATGGAGATGTGATCGAACCCCAAAAACGCTGCGAAGTGCCGTGGCGAAAGAGGCTAAATGATGCAACGCAAGTGCCGAAGTTTGAGATACCTTAGGACCATAGAGGATCATCACATATATGTGTATATATTATATATATATATATGGTATATATATATGTGATTATATGTGGTGCGGATGTGGATCATTGGGTAGGAACCAGAAAATCTGTTGGGTGATGTGCCAGTCTGGTTAAATTATAATGACCTCACTGTTCTCCCTCACTGGAAATCATGGTTAATAAGGGAAATCATCCCCAAATGGTCTTAATTCAGGTTAGTGAATTATTATAATTTACCCAGATGTATATATATATATATATACACCTATTTACCACTGCGTTGCTTTTCACAGATGCAAACTTACACTTTCGTTTTTGTTTGGTGCAACCGGATTGAAGCCCACAACTGGGGGTTTGGCCTCAGAAAATTTCGGTGCATCCCCAGCCTCCAAGAGCAGGCAGCATATGCTCCCAAGAGATTCCCGTTGTTTTGGGGTAGTTTGACAGGGCCATATCGACAATGAACCCATTGTTTTGGGGTAACATCAAAACATATCAACACATTTAAGTGTCACACAAAAAATGTAAAACAGCATCTCTGGGCAAAATCATCTAGTTTGAATGTTGTTTTGCCTTGTGTCATGAACAGAAAGCAATTTTAGAAACAACAAAATATTGAGTTTGAAGGTTTGGCATCCCTGCGCAATTCGGAATGATTTTGGTTTGATGTGGCTCATCAACCCCCCCAAAAAAGGGTTTCTAAAAACAAAAGTGGCTGGATTTTAAGGTTTGGCATCTCTATGCAAGCAATGCAAACCAAATTGCATTTTAAAAAGAGAGAGGTTTACAAAAACATATCTCAGATTTTAAGCTATGGCATCACGGTGCAAGCAATGCTTTTTGAACCCTCCGTCTTTGGCACACGATTTCTCCACGACGAATCATCCCATTTTTTTCCTTTGTGCACCCTGACTGACAAGGTGATGAACCGCACTGTTTTGTTAGAACCTAATTGGGTGATTTGCCGTTTTGTTGGAACCTTCAATGCCTTTCTCACATCCTCTTTACTTCGCTTCGTTCTTTATGGATTGTAGCCCAGCCATACACTTTGATTTTGTATAGCCTTTTTGGGAAAACTGTAGGGTTTACCATGGCTTTTTGCCATTTCTCCAAGAGGTCAACGTTTCGCCGGAAACAAAAAAGTGCGCCGAGGAGTGTGAAGACCGACCGGCGGCCTTTGCATGTGTTCCTTGACCCGAAGAACCGGAGACCGGGATAGCCATGGATCAATGGTTCAGACATGTTAAGAAAAGATATCCCCAATATCAAAAAGTGAATATGAACATATCCAATGGCAACGACATTGGCCATTCTCCAATAATATCTAATGGTTATACCAAGTTATACCAATACCCTCTGGTACACTAACATAGCTATTGAAAATGGCCCAGTCGACGAAATAGTGGATTTACCCAGCTATAAAATAGTGATTGTCCATAGTTATGTGGCTGTTTACTAAGAAGGGTATTGTAATGGGATATGAATGGTGGCTATCTGGTGAATGGCTATCCGTGAGCTGAGTCCGGGGGTATCCACATGCCCCAAAAGCGAATTCTTGGAGAATTTTGTTACTTCATCATTTGGAATCTGGTTGGTGGTTTGGAACCATGGAATTTTATGACTTTCCACATATATATATATATATTGGGAATTTTATCATCCCAACTGACTTTCATAGTTTTCAGAGGGGTAGGTTTACCACCAACCAGGAATCATTGGGAGATATTGGGAGATTCTGTTTGGGAATGATATGAATTTCATCAAATTTCCGTATAGATTTACCATGTAACGAAGCACTCCGACCTCCAAAAACACGGATTTATAGTCACCGAAGCAATCTGCAACGTTTGCGCTTTCACGCTATTTCAACAAGGGGATCGGAGAATGGTTCCAATGAAGCTTCTGGCAGTGTGCAGGATAAATTTCATATGTGATATTTTCGTCATGAGAAGTGGAAAGAACCATAAATGAACATCGGCGAAGTCAATGACTACTTAAAATTCATAAGATTCATGGTAGTGATAAACAAAAACTATGAAACAAGTGATTTGTTCATATGAATGACTATAAAGAAGCCCGAGAATCATTACCATATTTACCATGGCTTCCTTAAAGTTATTCTTCAGGGCCATAGCATCGGGCTCTTTATTTAGCTTCCCCTTTCAGATCTTCATCATCCTTGGGTCCCAGCTCCCAACATGTAACATTTAAGGTATGTGACACCATCCATTCAAAACATGAAATTTACCCTCTGGTAAACAGCCACATAACTATGGAAAGTCACCATTTTCAATGGGAAAATCCACTATAAATGGTCATTTTCAATAGCTATGTTCAATTACCAGAGGGTAGGGTGCTGCCCCAAACTGTGGATGGTTGCGAAATCCTCCACCAGGCAGCGTAACTATTGGGATTCCTATGAAACACTGTAAAAAATTGCCTTAAAATGGAATAAACCATCTACCAACTGGTGCAGGATTTCTTTCATCCACAGTAGTTAGCTAAGTTGGTCTATATTCTATAAGTTCAATAACTGTTTGGTTGATGAATGAGGGTTATGTCGAACTAGTTATATAGTTGGGATTATGAACCAACTTATAACTGGGGGTACCACCCTGTAATTACCATATATCCATTTGCCACCACTTATCTAGGTCTGAACAGAAGGTACGTTCTGATACATGGCCATTGAAACTTGCCAAGGACTATTGCTTGGACAATTACTGCGTGCAATGCTTTTGGAAGTGCCACTTCAATGGAATCTGGGCAGCTGAAAGGTCGCCGTCTGCTGATGTTTGTTGTCAGATTCAAAAAGGTCATAGCATATCTGGTCTGAACCTCTGGCCTAAAAAACCACCAGGCTGCGGTGTTGGACTGCCTGGTAGTTTTACCATCTTTCAACAAAGTGATTTGCAACATTCTTTCTAATAGTTGGGGTGTCCAGTCACAGTTCTGTATGCTTTTTCGCGCAACTTTTTCCCAACAATTTTCTCAACAGTTTCCCATCTGTCCGTTCCAACTTGGGGATTTCGCTCAGTTGCCGGGTTGAAAACCCCGACACGCCAAGGCCATCGGCGGCAGCACACCGCATCGAAAGTGGGCGTGGTGCCCATGTGCAACCAGTGCCAGAAGCTCGTGCCGCTTCGGATGGGGAAAAAGTCTAGGGGATACAACAACTGCACTATATAGACACATAAATACAATATAATAATGATACAGTATATATATACATACGTGTGTATATATATATATTATTGTATATTTAAATATATAACATAGCCAATGATCTATCTATCTATCTATCTATCTGTTTGTCTATCTATCTATCTATCTAGCTATCTATCTATCTATCTATCTATCTATCTGTTTGTCTATCTATCTATCGATTTACCTATCTATATCTATCTATCTATTTGTCTATCTATATGTCTATCTATTTATCTATCTGTCTATCTATCTGTATCTTGATGGATTATAGAGATATATTGAGATTTCATTGATGATTCTAGGGGGTAGTATCCTGATCCTGTGGAGGGAGGGAGCGGTTCGAGGCTATCCTTATCCATATTCCCTATACGATTAATGGGCAGCCAAAGAGCGAGATTTGGAGTTTCTCAACCACATTTGATGGATCATAGATATCATAGATATCATAGCCATACACTATCATACACCTGTCTCGATGAAAATGGTGGTCAGATGGATTTACCACCTCACCCCTTCCAAACCAAACCGGTCACGGATGGACCCCCAGACGGACCAGCCATTCGGACTATCCCGGCTGGTTGAACAACCTGCCAGCCATCGTCTTTCGTTCACCGAAAAACTGCTACTCGCATCATACGCTGCAGTGAAACCATGTGAAACCCAAACTGTTTGGTGGTGACAATGTTTATAGAATGTTTATAGAATATTATAGAATATTACACACACATCACTATCATATGATATATACACATTTTAACTCATCAATTACGTTATGATCAGTATTAAACAAAAATATCACTATAATTAACCATATTTCCTATAATCACTTAGATCATGGTGCAAATTATCACTACGATTGCACATATTAATCGCTATACTGACAGTGATTATATGATCCGAGGAACGTCCGCGCGACGATCTTCTCGGAACAGACGCAGGAGTTGATGTGCACAGCCGCTTTTTTCCGCTTCGGCTAGGGTTTTGGCGTTTGGGGTGGGTGGAAGATGTAGGATATCAATGGGAATACCAATCGGAATATCAATGAATATCAATGAATATTTATGCTTGGAAGATGTTTTCTTAAATAATTAATGGATATATGAATATTTAGGGGAATATCAACGGGATACATATGGTTTATTATGGTTCGATATGGTTTAACCAATGCAAAATGGTGGTATAATAGCGACGTAATATGACGCAATGGGAATATAAGTGGCAATATCAATGGGAATACCAATGGGAATATGAATGGAATATGAATGGGATATATTCGAATACATTGGAATATGGATTCAACCTACATATAAAGAGATTTCATTTGCCGCCCATATTTTGATGGTTGATACCACCCATAAAAATTGTATAATTGGGGATAGTTTACTATTGCTTTACTAACATGATACACCTCCGGTAGGGGGCCTGGCATCATTAGATACAATGATTATACATGGGATATAAATGTGACAGTCCTATGTTTGAGGGATAAATTTATGGATATAGCATATCATCAAACCGGAAGCGCCCCTTGGCCCCTCGGTTGGTGTCTTGATTGCTGATAGATTCCAGTGATCCTATCCACTCCTATACACCTATGCAAGTTGTATTCCCAGCCGGCATGGTATTTTTCAGCCCTTCCCCCGATGAAAAAAGCAGATACTAAGAACAATAACAAACATGTTACGGTAAGACTATGGTTCGTGTTTTTCAAGCCCGAACTGGGATGATGGCCCCAATCGGCATTTCATATTGCTGGGATTCCCGATCCTGGAGGTGACGTTCCGTTTAGGGGGGTCCATCCAAACCACAATTTTCCAACCACCAGTTGACTGGTTGAAATCACTAAGACTGATTCAATCGTTCCAAAATTCCGATGCAACCATAAGAAATTTCAAGAAACATGGTAACAAATGATTCTGATCTAAGGAATGCTTCACCATGCTGCATGCCAAGGGCAATCGCATGTGCCTCGGCGCCGACCATCCGAGCCTTCAGGGGGCCCTTTTCCCAGACTCCCCTGACACACCGACACGGGGGTGCCCGACAGGCTCCATCTTTTTATGGACGCGATGGCAGGGGAGCTCAGAGTTGGGGCCATTCAGAAATCAATGATCCATGGATCCCAAAAACATCAAAAAGCCGTAAACGGAACCGAAATGAATCCAAATGTCTCATCTGTTCTTTGTTTTTTGGTCCATTGAATTTCGCCTTATACTTTCGTTAGTGAAGCAGGTTGTCGAGTTGAGATGTTGCCCCAGCACTCAGGATTTGCTGGTGCTCTTGGAACGCTTAGACCCTGCCTTCCAGGCTCCGGGGTGTGGGCGTTGGAGAAGGGGTGAGTGGTAAAAGTGACTGGTGAAGGGTAGTCCAACACGAGTTTAATGCACGATTATACCAGTTAATGGTGTTTTGACAATGGTTAGAAACAATGATAGATAATGGTGAACTGGTGTTTTATATGGTTTTATCCCGTTTTTTCGTTAGACCCTGAATGTTCGGTTCCAAATTCTAAACATACCTCTACCGTAGATACCATGATTCCTTGGGGGTGTTCCTTAGTGGCCCATGGTTAGGTGCCCGATCTGATCAGCCAACAGTCTGACAGTCTCATGATTCGATGCTCTGATAGATTACCATCTGGTTATGACTAACATAGCCATGGAAAATCCCAGCCATAAATGGAGAGACTAGCTGGGAAAATCATCTATTTCTATGGGCCATGGCGCCACCATGGCGATGTTAGTCATAACCAGAGGGTAATCTATGTCAATCTATTTCTACACTAGGCTTATCATCCTATTTTTTTAAATCCTATTTTTCTATATGTTCCGCGTTAAATGGTAGGGTAAACTGATGTAAATTGCAGGGCACCACACGATGCCCAATCTGGATGCTTGATTTTACGCTGCTGTCTGCGCTGTGATGTTTTCTTCCCAAATAAGCCTTTGCTACTCAAAGATGGCAAATGGACAATCCCCCAATAACTAGGTGGTTGGTGGTTTGGAACATGAATTTTATTTTTCCATATATTGGGAATTTTATCATCCCAACTGACTTTCATATTTTTCAGAGGGGTAGGTCAACCACCAACCAGAGAGTGTACATGATATTTTCATATATGTTCATATATTTTCATATGCTTCCCCATTGAAATGCACATTTATGGTGGATTTCCCATTGCCATGTGAGGTTTCTTCGGGTAGCTCAGTCCCCAGGAGCACATGCGACGAGCTCGTCCGAGAGTTCTGTGGGCTTTGTCTCAGCTGCAAGGCGAGGGACGACTGGATGACACCACGAAGGTGAGAAGTCCAATGTTGAGCTGATGAATGGGGGTTATATCCAACTAGTTGATGGGGATTATAAACCAACCTAAAAAGTTTCACCCAAAAAACGGGTGGAGTTCGATGTATCTACAAGGAAGATGTGAGTTCGATATATCTACGTTATCTACCAAAAAATATGAGTTCGATTTATATAATATATATTAATAATAGTAATATCAAACAATAGTAATACTACTAATAATCTAAATTATATATATATATGCTATAATCATATGATAATATATGTATCTACCATGACCGCCATGGCCTAGTGAAATATAAGTTGTAAAGCAACTTCGCTAATTGTAACCACCCGGGGCACCAGCTTGAGGGAGGACGGTAAGTCTGGATTCCACGGCCGACTCAGTGATCTACCTACTATGCCTTGTAGCATCAATCTATTTCACAGTAACCCATTCTGATGTCCATGTTTGGGTAACACTGCATTTGGCAGGTTAAGGGATCAAATTCGTGAATCTTCAGCCAGAAATGGAGGAAGTTCTTTATGATGTCTCACCAAAACCATTGTTTTTTTGGGCGGGGCAAAAGATTCATCACTTCATTTGTCAGTGAATGCCAGTGATAGACTCACATAGACTCTCTTTTCTGGTGCTAGGCGCTCTCTCCCTTGGTGTTGCGGCCAGGTTGGGTGAAGGGTATCGAAGCCCGCCGCAACTTCAAGAAGCGCAAGGCGCGCAACTTAAACAACGGGATGCAGGTTTGGAGGCTGATTACATCATTGTGATATACCTATACCTCTGGTAACATAGCTATTAAACATGGCCATTTATAGTTGATTTACCAGTGAATCATGGGTGGATTTTCCATAGCTATGTTAAACTACCAGAGGGTAATGTGAAGCAATAATAAACCACCCAGCTTTTTTTTGGCTATACCACCCATCAAAACGGTAACTTTGGAGGGTTGTGGATCATCTAAATATGCTTCATACCAATGTTAATTACATCCATAGATTTGGAAGTCACTGAAGTCACATCGGTCATCACATCGGTCATGTTGAATGGTCCTAGAAGGTGGCCCTATGTTCGAACGATATCTACCATATATATATATACATCTGGGTAATTTATAACGACCTCACTGCGACCTCACTATAATCATAGTTAGTAAGGGGAATCATCCCAAAATGGCCGTAATTCAGGATAGTGAGATATTATAATTTACCCAGATATATATATATATACACCTTATATCTACTCTAAACCGCTGATGCTTCAGCTTAATTGGACTATATATAGAGTTTGTAAAAAGACGTAAATCTATTATAATTACTGTATGACTATCTTGGAATTAGCAATGTTCAAGAGTATAGTACCAAACTATAGTAGATATGACTTAAAGAACTTACCTGTGCCAATATCTATGGATTGGTTTAAGGGAAAATCTTAACAGGAAACCATAGATTTTCCCATTAAGCATGGGGCTTTCCTGTAAATTTTCCCTTAAATCAATCCATTGACAATATCTATGGTAAGTTCACCATCGTTTTGGGGTGCTTCCGTTAAAAGGATGTGGTGCTCATGATCCAGCGCCGCTGGCGTGGTGTGCTCACGCGCCGGCGATTGCTAGGCGTGGCCTCATGGATGTGGACGGGCTCCATTGGGAATGTGATGGGAATATTATAGGAATATCATGGGAATATTATATAATATATGTTTCTTTTTAAAAATATAACATATATTATATAATAGCGAATAATAGGGAATATCATTAATTATAATAATAGGAACATATAATAATTTATAATAGGGATTAATATAACATAGCCTTACCCTCTGGTTATGACTAACATTTCGCCATGGAAAGATCCACCCATTTTTAAGAGGTACACCATCTATTTCTATGGGCCATCTATACCATAGCTATGTTAAATAACCATAGGGTATATAATGTGATGTTTCTTTTTAAAATAATAGGGGATATCATGGGAATATTATTGGGAATGTAACGGGAATATTATGGTTTAGTATGGTTTACTTGTATTATGATTTACGGTTTAAGCAACGCACAATGGTGGTAAACTTGGGGATGTAGTGGGGATATGTATATATATATATACATACATATTCAATGGAACATCAATCAGAGTTTTGTTTTGAATATCGTTTGAATGAAACGGAGTGTGCCAAAGATATCGGGGGGATATAGTGGGGATGTTTCATGGGAAATATAGCTGATTCAACAATCAATCAAGGTATAGTTTATGGGATTTACCCTCTGGTAATTTAACATAGCTATTGAAAATGGCTATCTATAGTTGATTTACCCATTAAAAATGGTGATTTTCCACAGTTCTGTTAGTTTACCAGAGGGTACAGGAACCATCAACTTCAACTTCATAACAAGGGCAGAATATCAGCGATAAAACATGGCTAGAGCTGGGACATCCCCTTTCGGGGTGGACTTTCCCGCCAACCAGCTGCCATAGGGCCATATCTAAAGTTACCCGAGCTGGTTATTTAATTGCCATAGATTTTTTTTTGACCCATAGAAATAGATGGTTTACCTATTACTGTAAAGATGGGTGGATTTTCCATGGCGAACTGTGAATGTCATAACCAGATGGTCACTACAGATTCAAATTCCATCGCTTTGGGGTTTTTCACGATGTTGAACGCTTCATCTTGATTTCCCTTTAGGACAGGATTTCCGCTTGGGACAGGATTGCGCCCTCATGGTCGCAGCACGCCCCGTCAGGCATGCTGCACATGCACAAGTGGCGAAGGCCGCTGGGATACGCGAAGTGATGGGATGGGTTAGTGCAACTTATATCAATTGGGGTTAATTCACCAGCTAATGGATGTACACCATTAGATATAGCTATTGAAAATGGCCATAGAAATAGTGGATTTACTCATTTTTGACAAATTAAACATGGTGATTTCCCATAATTAATTATGTTAGTTTACCAGAGGGTAATGGATGTACACCATTGATATATGATGATATAAGCTGTCGAACTATATGTTTGTCATTTTTCACCCCCCATGTTGATATATATTGATATTCAACTTTTGCTATCAATAGGGTTAATTTGCCAGCTAAACATTTCTTTCACAGCCTGTCTAAGTCTCACCATGGTTGCCCTATTTTGCGTGGATGTCCAAAAATAATCACGCCATACTATCCCAAACGAAACCCTAGTATTGGAATTGCTCAGTTTGAAGGCACATGGCGAAATTAGGGGGGAATGGGATCAATCAAGCGTGTTGCTCTAAAATTTCAACCACTTTCTTGCTTTCATAACTTATACCCCCATGATTGATCATAATCACAGCCCCATTCACAAAGAGTATCATCCCTCTTTAACCTTACTTCAATTTTAACCCCACGTTGCAGTATTCCAGGCCGAGCCTATGTCATCTATTTGTTGGAGCCATTTGAAGCAACTTCCAGACTTTTTTGCAACCCCCAAAAGAAGGATTAGAAGAGTAAAATCAGAATCTATAATAGTGATAAATAGCGAGTTTAAAACAATAAAAAACACGTTTCTAGCCTTTATTTGGGGTTGCTACATATCACCATATTCCCAACATTTTCCGTCCCCGAACGGGTGATCAACGATGCCATGGAGGTTCCTTAAAGTCATGGGGGATCCCTAAGTGACCATGGGTTTCAATACTAAGTCATGGTCCAATGACTTGGATGATTTGGGGTACCCCCATGACTTTGGAAACGTCCATATCGGTATATTATTGGGCTAATTAAAAAAAGCATATCAATGGGAAATCATGGAAATTTCGTGGGAAAACATGTGATATTTTTTACCCATTAAAAATCCCTCTAAGATTCTTCAAAAACCATTTGAATCCCATGTTTTTTTTTGCTATAACCCCCCTTTAAAGCATCTTTAGCTTCCTTTTACCCTCTGGTAAACTAACATAGCTATGGAAAATCACCATTTTTAATGGGAAAACTCACTATAAATGGCCATTTTCAATAGCTATGTTAAATTACCAGAGGGTAGGTTGACCTTTTGATTTCGTCCTAGGCGCCAAGTGAACAACTACTTCCTGCCGAAGACGGCCGCCGAGCGTCGGGCGGTGAAGCAGAAGACCACCGCCATGCTGTCGGCCAAGGTATCCCAAACGGGGCGTTTGGTGTTTTGGGGATCCCCGGCGTTTGGTAAACTACCCTCTGGTAATTTAACATAGCCATGGTATAGATGACCCATTTATAGATGGTTTACCTATTACAAATGGTGATTTTCCATGGCTAACCGTTAGTCATAACCAGATGGTCATAGTGGGATTTCATGGTGACTTTGAGGGGATTTAAGCATCAACCTCAGGGATTTGATGATAGTTACTCGGCCTGGTAAACTGTCACAGTTTGCTATGGAACATCACAATCTTTAATGGGTAAATCAATGAAATAAATTGATATAAATGGGCCATTTTCAATATGTAAAATGACCAGAGGGTATGATCATCCTACATTGATTTATATACTACTACAAGGTGGTGCACCCTCCCAGCGATCTAGTTGGTTTATATATATATTTTTCTATAAACCATACCGGGCGAGTTCGATATATCTTGATATATCTACCATTTAGGGCCTAGTTATTGGAGTTCTAAACCAACTTAGCTAACGAACTGGGGCACCACCTTGTATTAGTATATATTATGATAATATGACGGTCCGTATACATATGGAATATATAAGTGTAGTATTTTGATCATGTTTGTGTTTATGTGAGCAGTTTTTTTTTTTCTACATTATATATATATAATATGAACTTATGTAGTATTATATTTCGATTAACTATGGGAAGTATCTCTTCACTCTCATTCAGGATTATGATTGATTTGTTCGGGGGATTCTGGTTGATTGTGTGCTTTGATGCTCATGGCAGGCTCTGCTGTAAACCACATCTTTGTTGCTTAAGCCACCATTGTTAATTGTTGGATGAAAATCATGTTAAATCTTCATTTTTCTTGGCTAGAATCCAATTGTTGATGAGTTTTTGTTGCTTAAGACATTCTAAAAATCCAACTTTGATGATTTTTAGCAGGGAATTTTCGGGAATGATCCACAATAACTATCAATAATCAACCCCCATCAACCGCCATCTACCCCCATCAACCCATCCATTCCCTGCGTTTAGCACCAGTAAGACTTTGAATTTTTGTCGCTCAGAAGCTCCATGATCCTCCCATTAGACTCCAACAGCGGCTTGCCCTCGGGCGGGCCAGGACGTGACCACGCGCGCGGCAAACCAATCGCTGCGCGAGCTGCGCTCAACGATTTTGTCCACCGCCACGGCGGACCCATTGGAGGCGAAGTTCATGAAAAAATGTGTTTTACTAACCATTAACGATTGTTGAGGGAGGTTAAACCAATGGTTAGCATATGAACCAGTAAAACCAAATTTTCATTAAAATCCTATTAACAGTCATAAACAATGGATAAAATGGCTGTTATAATCCCCATCATGTCCCATCATATTTTACTAACCATTATCTGCTATAACAGTCATATGATGGGATAATGAGATACAATAGGATATTTCATGAGGATTATAACAACCATTATTTTTTTGGGGGGGGGTTGTAAACCATGAATAACAGGATGGGCCCTCCCAGTGATGTTTGTTGGTTTATAAACCATGAATAACCCCCATGAACTAGTTCGTTATATCTACCATAAACCATAGTTAAACCACTGAAAGAAGGCAACTTGGCTATCTTGGGGGCCCCATCCTGGAACCATAATTTCAATTCTGTTAGCAGGTTAGCATTTTGTTGGGGTAGTTGGAGGGTCTAGGTATACATATATATAATATTATATAGAGATGATTTAGCATATTTAGCTAAACATGCAAATAGTTTACCTTCATACTTTGAGCTTTATGATGCTCCAGCTAGTTGCCGCAAGGGCAGTCAATCACTCTACTTGTTGATGCTGGTTGTAAGACTTTGAAGATCTTTGAAGTCATCTTCCATCTAGAAGCTGGCTGACGAGTCATACGGGCCTTTGCTGATGGCAGTGGTAATCTGGATGGATGGATAGATGGATAGATGGATAGATAGCGGGAGGAAACATACGAAAGTGGGCCACACATTTCCGATTTGGGCATTCTTATCATTTGCCAGGATATTCAAATACTGTACGTTTGTATGTATTAATGTGTATAATATACATTTCACATATTCATTTCGATGGATGGACCCATGGTTCTGAATAGATTAGATCAATGTGGGATTCACCCAATGCCATAGACAAATCCCATTAACCTCTTGTAAACTAACATAACTATGGAAAATCACAATGTTTAATGGGAAAATCAACTATAAATGGGCCATTTTCAATAGCTATGCTAGTTTACCAGAGGGTAACCAACAATGTTTGGGGTTCATTCTACATCATCCCAGTCATAGCCTCCCCATCGGGGACGGTTTCTCGTTGGGTTTACCTACCATGGCGATGGGTTTACCAATGGCCCATAGATGATTTACCTTTTTTCGAAATGCTGGTTTTCCATACGTTAAATCATCGGAGGGTTAACTTTGCCATGGTTTTTCATTCGTCGGATTCTGTTGGATTTCAACCATTACACATTGGGAATTTATAGAATATTCATGGGGATATTCGAACTAACTATAAGTAGAAAATTGGATGAAACATGTATCATCACTGGTTGGTGGTTTCAAACATGGCTTTTATTTTTCCATATGTTGGGAATGTCATCCTTCCCAGCTGACGAACTCCATCATTTTTCAAGTTGGGTAAGTTGGGTTGAAACCGGCAACCAGTTATTATCTTACTGGTGCTTAGTGGGGGATGGATGGGTTGATGGGGGTTGCTGGGATGATTATTGATAGTTATTGTAGGTTATTTCATAGTAATTATAACCACTATTATTACCCTCTGGTAATTTAACATAGCTATTGAAATTGACCATTTATAGTGGATTTACCCATTAAAAATGGTGATTTTCCATAGCTATGTTAGTTTACCAGAGGGTAACCAACAATGTTTGGGGTTCATTCTACATCATCCCAGTCATAGCCTCCCCAGCGGGGACGGTTTATCGTTGGGTTTGCCTACCATGGCGATGGGTTTACCAATGGCCCATAGATGATTTACCTTTTTTCGAAATGCTGGTTTTCCATACGTTAAATCATCGGAGGGTTAACTTTGCCATGGTTTTTCATTCGTCGGATTCTGTTGGATTTCAACCATTACACATTGGGAATTTATAGAATATTCATGGGAATATTCGAACTAACTATAAGTAGAAAATTGGATGAAACATGTATCATCACTGGTTGGTGGTTTCAAACATTCTTTTTATTTTTCCATATGTGGGATGTCATCCTTCCCAGCTGACGAACTCCATCATTTTTCAAGTTGGGTTGAAACCGGCAACCAGTTATTATCTTACTGGTGCTTAGTGGGGGATGGATGGGTTGATGGGGGTTGCTGGGATGATTATTGATAGTTATTGTAGGTTATTTAATAGTAATTATAACCACTATTATTAAATATATTATTGATAGTTATATAGTTATTGTAGGTTATTTCATAGTAATTATAACACATTATAACCACTATTATTAACCACTTATGGTGATTATTACTCTGGTTGGTGGTTCATGACGGGTGCATCAGATCTGCTGTGATCTTTGGAGTCCGATGAACGCCCCGGAGGGGGTTGACGCCTTGGTCATGGAATTTCCCCATGGCAAATCACCAACTTTTTTGATCCCCAAAAAGACGAAAGCAGATCACGACCCACTGGCAATTTCTTACATCGCCCTTGAAAATTGCCATTGATAGTTGATTTAGCCATCAAAAATGGTGATTTTCCATAGCTATGTTAGTTTACCAGAGGGTATCCAACGGGTGGGCTTCGGAGTGGGTTGAATTTCGAGGATGCGCAGATGACTCGAGATCAAATGGATGCGGCTTGGTGGCAGGGGATCTCCGCCGTTGAAACAACGGTGACTCGTATCTAATGTGGTAAATCCATGTAAGCCCAACAAGAAAGCCATACCCAATTAATGTCAACCCCGGATGAGACTAGACCATGGTTTATTAATTCGGGGGGTACTCCCCAAATAGTCATAATCTGATACTTAAATGGTATCCCCCAATTAAACAACCTAGGGGTTTATTATTCCAGGGTTGACATTAATGACCATGAATGGTTGTACACATCCAAATGATAAGTTTTATATTGGGTTTACCTCAAGACTTTGGAGCTACACCGACGAAATGCTGAAAAACTACTCCAGCCAGTTGCCGCAAGGGCAGTCAATCACTCTACTTGTTGATGCTGGTTGTAAGACTTTGAAGATCTTTGAAGTCATCTTCCATCTAGAAGCTGGCTGACGAATCATACTCCACTTTGCTGATGGCACTGGAGAGAAGGATAATCTTCATGGATGGATAGATGGATGGATAGATGGATGGATAGATGGATAGATAGCAGGGGGAACCACCCCAAAACTGGCCACACATGTCTGATCTGGGAATTCTTCTCATTGGCCCCAATATTCAAATATGTATACCCTCCGGTTATTTAACATAGCCATGGACAATCCCAACCATAAATGGAGGTTTCTAGCTGGGAAAATCATCTATTTCTATGGGCCATGGCTTCCATGGCTATATCTTTCTGTGGGATTCACCCGATGCCATAAACCATCCCATTAACCATGACTGGGGTTCATACTACATCATCCCAGTCATAGGGGTACCCTCTGGTAAACTAACATAGCTACGGAAAATGACCCATTTATAGATGGTTTACCTATTAAAAATGGTGATTTTCTATAGCTATGTTAAATTACCAGAGGGTATACCTAATAATACACCTCTATACACCTCTAGATAGGAGATGCTTTCTGACAACATGATTCTAGATTTTGATGGAAACACACACACACACACGCACAGACACACATACACATGGATGTGTATATATGTATATATACATGTATAGAATGCGAAAAAAAAGCAAACGAATAATATATGTATAATTATGATATACGCATTATTTACATCATGCCATTTGATGAATCGCCACATACCCAACTCCTGCGGTTCGTGTCCCTCCAGTGATGGAACGTTGGTGTATAAAGCATAGGAACCAGTTCGATCTAACTACCATAAACCCCCAGTTCACCAACTTTATATTTTTTATTACCATAATAAGTATACATATATCAGGGGTTTTTATTATAGATGCATATAGATGCATCATCGATAGTAAGCGTAGATATTTCCATCCATCTATCTATCTACCTGCCTACCTATAGATCTATCTATCTAATCTAATCTAAATATCTATAATTAATCCAATCTAATCTAATCAAATCTAATATAATATAATCAAATCTGATCGGTCGATATATCTACAGTATCTATCTTATCCAATTGTATGCTATCTTATCATATCATATCTTATCTTATCTTATCTGATCTTATCTATCTTATCTATCTTATCTATCTTATCTATCTTGTCTATCTTGTCTATCAAATCTATCAAATCTATCAAATCTATCAAACCTATCTAATCTATCTAATCTATCTAATCTATCAATCTATCAATCTATCAATCAATCAACCTATCAATCCATCAATCTATCCATCCATCTATCCATGCATCCATCTATCGATCTATCGATCTATCGATCTATCTATCTATCTATTTGTCTATCTATCTATCTATCTACCTATCTAATCTCATGTAATCTACTCTAATCTAATCTCATGTAATCTAATCTAATCTAATCTCATGTAATCTATATAATCTAATCTAATCTAATCTAATCTTTTCTTATCTTATCTCATCTTATCTTATCCATATTATCTTATCTTATCTTATCTGTTCTTATCTTATCTTATCTTATTTTATCTATCTTATCTATCTTATCTATCTAATCTATCGATTTATCTAATCTATCTATCTATTCTATTCTATTCTATTCTCTTCTATTCTATTCTATTCTCTTCTCTTCTATTCTATTCTCTTCTATTCTATTCTATTCTCTTCTATTCTATTCTCTTCTCTTCTATTCTATTCTATTCTCTTCTCTTCTATTCTATTCTATTCTATCCTATCCTATCTTATCTACCTATCTATCTATCTATCTGCCTATCTATCTATCTATCTGCCTATCTATCTATCTATCTACCTATCTATCTATCTATCTACCTATCTATCTATCTATCTGCCTATCTATCTATCTATCTATCTACCTATCTATCTATCTAATCTATCTATCTATCTATCTATCTATCTATCTGCCTATCTGCCTATCTATCTATCTATCTATCTTGGTTCTACCTTTTCTTGGGGAACCACTTTTTTGTCTCCAGCCAGGCCTTACCCGGTGCCATCGACATCCCTGGCGGCAGCACGGGCGGCTTCGGGAGCCTGCCCGCCGGGGTCTCGCCCTACACCAGCTACGTGCCCGAGCCGCAAATTCGGCCGGGGAAGGTGGAGAGATTTTTGATCCCATCCTGGTGTTTTCCACAGAAAAAGATGGTTTTTTGATGGGGCCAAGGGTTCCAAAAAGGGTGACTTGACCTTAACAATCCTGAAATTGAGAAGAGCCTGGTTGATTGTCCATTCTATTCCCAGTACATTCTAAATATGTCTATATGTATCTATAAATACTCATGATACGCAGGTATATCTTATCTGCGCGTCTGCCTGCACACGGGAGTATGAATGATTAATGTGTCAGACCCATAATGATAGGGATATAGAAACATCATCCCAAATAGGGATATACCCTTCAATTGAGGGGATGGTTTAACAATTCTTGTGTTTACCATATTGTATCTACATGTATATATGCGTATTATATAACATGGAACCTGAAAATGTTGTTCCTGAAGACGGAAGATGATTCTAGTACTGTATATGACTCTTGCTGGGTCAAAATGCGTGGTATCTAATTAATCTGTTATCTTTGGCCCTGGCTGGGTTCCATGTTAATTAAAAAATCATCATTTCAAGAGTGTGACATAATGTTAAACCACCATTTTTGATGGTTAACCCATCTAGCCTATCTAAACCCATGCGGAAAACACATGAAAACACTAGAACCACATACGGACATATAAACTACGAATAATGGAGATTGGATTAATAACTGATGTGTGATTTATGGTAAGTATGACAGACGGATGGGTTTACAATGGTTTACAAACCAGTTTCCAACTGGGGGATTCCACTCAAGGAATTGGGAAGTTAGATTGTTTGTTCGAAACATGTTCCAGTCGGTATGGTCGGTCACCTTGGCGAAAACGGCCCAGGAGCAAAGTTCGCGCTTCAATGGTGCCCTTGCGAATCCTGGCAATGTTCAGACCGCGCAAGATCTTTCCAAGAAGGCGCGGCGCAGCTGTGGGTGGAGAAAGAAGATTATGCATATATACTATATGTAATACATGCTGCATATGTCATGTAAGAATGTGTAGTAATAATGATAGTACTAGTAATGCACGCACACACACACAAATCTGTATAATTATGAATATGTACTTATATATATATATATACATGTAGTTATATATATAACTATATTTGTGTGTATATATGTATATACATTATGTATGTATGTTTGCATGCATATAAAATTGCAGATGTATGCGTGTTTTTCCCAGATGTGCTGCACAATGTGTGTACATATATATATATGTCATATCTATATAGATGTACAAACAAGGATCAGTTGTTTTGATTGGGCTATAAATGCCTCAATCACCAACCCTTATGCCAATCGCAGGGTGAGAAAATCGTCATGGCTGGTGGAATCATCTCCGAACTCCTCACAACAATCAGCCCCTTATAGTGGATTCCCCTATGTGTTCCAATTCTTTTCCCATTTCCCATTAACAAAAAGAACATTTTTTTTTCCCCAAAGGCAGTGGAAGACTTTCCTCTCACTGCTCTTCCTGCCTAGCTTTCTCAAGCCCTAATTATTTGGGATGGGTATGCAACATGTTGAAACATGTTGAAACCACAACTTGAACCCGCACGCTTTCCCTAAAAAAAATACACCCACAAAGTTTGGAGATGTTCCAATTTGTTCTTTGTGATTCTCCATGTTTCTCCCATTTTTGGCTGTCAAAAAAAATCTTGTTAACTAACAGATGTGTTGGAAAAACCGCCGGAAATGTAGATCATTTTCAGAACTGGTTTTCCCATGGGTTTTCCACATCTATGTTAGTTTATGTTAGTTTGCTGGTGGCTCTAACTGACTGGTGTATAACATTTCACTGGAATGATGGATATACATCGATTTGGCAAAATTATTGCGACCTCACTGTTCTTTCTGACTGGAATGATGATTAGCCGTAACTATCCCAAAGAAACCATATATTTCAGGTGGGTGAATTCTTCTACTCAGATAGATGGGGCTGTCAAATCATTCATTTTTGGATGGATTTTCCAGTAAAAGCCATCCAGCGGGTTGCCCCCATGAGTGCATTTTAGGACCCCCCCAGATACCCTCTGGTAAACTAACATAGCTATTGAAAATGGCCATAGAAATAGTGGATTTTCCCATTATAAATTGTGATTTTCCATAGCTATGTTAAATTACCAGAGGGTAATACTACACAGTCCACTTCCAAATACACTGGGGCCGTTGCCAGGACATCCGCAGCACGCGGGACAACACCTTGCGCCAGATCACACGCTTGGACTGAGGCGACGCTGGAGGTGCTGTTTCTGGGGGCTCTACCCTGTGGGTGTTTAGTTTTATTCAGTTGTAACGAAGATCCTATGGAAATCTAAGGAAATCCATGGAAATCTATGGAAATCTATGGAAATCCATGGAAATCTATGGGAAAGCTGTGGAAACCCATGGTTGAAAGGCGATGGAAACTTATGGTTTTCCAAAAGAACATGATCTACATGAGTAGATTTTCCATAACTAAACGTTTACTGAAGAGCAATTGCAAGATATTAATGATATTGCTGCGGAGTGACGCAAAGGTAGCAACCAGAAAAGGTTCTAATTGGGCTCAAATCAGGTCGCTGCCCAGGCGCAGCCTTTTTGCTAGATTCGAACTGTGCACAGCTGCGATGTGCAAGGAAAGTGAGACATGCCAAGTGCCAAAAACATGCACCAAACTGCCACACTCACATCCCAAAAGGGGAGTGTTGGCATGTCGAATTAGCTGGCGCAGCCAGTTCTGTGCGATGTACTAGCGCTGCCAGGGCTCGTTTTGGCGCTGCCAAATCTTTTCTTACGGCGCTGCCGTTGTTCCTTTCTTAGGCGCTGCCTGTGCTCCTCAAGCTTTCGTTCTGCTTCGGTCTCCTTCAGCGACACGGTGTTCTCCTGACAAAACTGCTCCCACAAGGTGCCACGCATCTTCTTGGTGAGCATGTCAGCGAACTGCCTGTGGGTTGGTACCCAAAAGACTTCGAATGCCTTCTGCTCGAGCATGTCCTTTGCCACGAGCAGGTCCAACATAGTTTGTCTTTCTGAAGGTATCTGACCTGTTGTATGTAGGTGGTCATACAGCGACCTCGCGTCGGTCACCAGGCCTCCTCCATGCTTGAGCTTCGCTCTCCAACCCTCTTTGACTTCAGTGTTGCCTGTCCACAAGATATCCAAAAGAATCCTGATGTACAAGTGGCGGTCAACCGTCAAAGACATGCTGTTGCTCTCTGCGGCCATTGAACTTCTCACCACCCTCGTCGACCTGGAAGTCTGATATTCAATGGGTATGGCCAGCTGTGGACCATTCTTCACACCATCGGTGGTCAAGAAATGAATTCCACCCAGTTGCGACCTTCCATCTTCTTCCTTTCCAAGCGACGCATCAAAGAAGCTCAGCACATAGGGCTTTCCTTTCATAGGCGGGTAGTAGAGGTGACTTCTCTCCGCCTCAACCTCCTCCAGAAAACTCCCATGCAGTTTCACTGCTTCTTTGAAATCATCATAGGTGGCCTTGTTCACCCTCTGCGCAAGGGCACTCACCTCATAGAGCTTCTGCGGCATGGCTTGCTGAGCCGGCCAGCGCAACCTCATAGTGAGCTGCCGGTACCGCGTCACATCCTCCGGCACCAAGGGATCAGCACCTCCCTTCTGTTGAGGTTCTGGCACTTTAATACCCTTGACATAGGCACTCATGTCATCATACAAGCCAGGTTGCTTGCCGGTGCGCATATCCACACCTAAGAAGGTAAGTGGCACCTGCTCCCACTCTTTGATTCGAAAGAGTCTATTGAGTTCCTCCTTGAGCTTGAAGTAGCGAGGATCCTTGGGGTGACCTAGTAGCAGGCCGTCATCCACATGCAAGCAAAGGATCGCGTAGCTCTCTCCATTTTCTGATGCCACGAAAGTGGCTCGAGCTGCTGGGATCTCCCTCAGTGCTGTCTTGTGAATCAACTCCACAGCACGAAGATACCAAAGGCGTGGTGCCTCGGTCAATCCATATGCCGACTTCAGCACCCTCAGCAACTCATAGGGTAGAACGGCATCCCAGCCATCGGTGGGTGGTAGGCCATCCACTGGGGCCTTCACATAGAGCTCCCGCTGCGTCTCCAAACCACTCAAAAACGCAGTGGTCACATCAAAAGACCACACGGTCCAGTTCCGAAATTGGCCCACTGCTTTGGCCAATCGGACGGAGGTCAAGGACGTAGTCGGACTATCCGTCCTGAAGAATCCCAAGTTGGGATCTGTGTGTCCAGGAATCACCAATCGGCTCTTGGCCAATATCGGCAGCAGCATCTTTTGCTGCTTGTTGGTGCGAACCATCCTCATTGGCGATCGGAACACGTTGTACTTCTGTACCCTGCCCTTTTCCTCAGGTGTAAGCCTCCTCACCACACCATTCTGAATCCACTGGGACCACTCCTTGCGATCTGCTTCTCGAAAGAGCTTCTTCTCCTCCTCATTGAAGAAGCGTGGGTCCAGTTCCTTTCCACTCTGTTTCATCTTGAGCAGCATCACCTGACTCAGCAAAACATCCTTCAGTTCAGCCTGCCATTCTCGTTCGAAGGCTCTCCTCTGTCTTCGGCTCCATTTGACCTCATAGATCTCTCCATCCTTCTCCACGTAGGATTTCACCCGCTCATCTCGATTCGCAGGCTTTTCCTTGTAGTACATGGAGATGCCACGCCATGGAAAACTCGCCTTGCGGCGTGGATTCTGTTCCACCTCCTTGGTGTTCTCTTCCACCACAAAGGCATCTCGTGGGTCCTGACCGATGAGAATGCTCAGCCTTGCCCTGCTTGCCAACTTTGGTGGCCGTGCCAGCTTCTTTCTCGGTTGTCGATGCAGTCGCGCAGAAGTCAGGGGCAGGCCTGTCAGCTCCCTCAAAAGGCCCAACTCATATTGAGTCACCCACTCATTGGCTCTGCCATCCTCTGTGTGTAAAGTCCCAAGCATCACCTGAACCACAAGCGACTCCGTCACTCTTGCTCTTTTTCCAGGTGGGGCTGCTGGCTCTTGATCTTCTTGATGAAGTCTCCTTTTCAGTGATGCGGGCACATCATCCAGCAGCATTCGCCTGTGTGCCTCTGACTGCTCTCGTGCCAGCTCTGCCTGGAACTCCTCCTCAGTAGGTCCCGCGGCCGCTGCCGGCGCCTGTCCTCGCTGCTCTTCATCCTCCTCAGAGTCCTCAATCTCAGGGACTGGTACCTCTTCTGCTCTCGGCTCTGCCGGAACATCCTCGATTGCTTGGTGTTCCTCGTGCTCGGACGCAGCCGGCTCATCTTGTTCTTCCTCATGCTCGGACGCAGCCGGCTCTCTATCCTCAAGCGCAAGTTGCCTTCGTTGCCTTCTGCGCTTTGGCACATCTCTGGAATCTTCTAGCGCTGGCGCAGCCAGAGTTCTTTCCTCTTCATCCTCTCCCGGCGCAGCCGGTGCTGATGCACTAGCCGCTGCTGCTGGAGGCGCTGATTGATGGCGCTGCCTTCTTCCAAGCCTCACTTGGCGCGTCCTCCGCTGCTGTAGTTGTGCGGCCCTCTGTACTCTGTCTTGCATCAAGTTCCTCACAGCTCTGGTACCCTGCATCATCAGCCTGGCACGCTTTGATTCCTCAGGCTCTGGTGGTGCAGGCTTCCTCTTTCGGGTTGGCCTTCTTGGAGGTGGTGCTCGAGGTCGGAGATCTCGAAAGAGATTGGGGATATTGCCGTCTCTCAAGGCATCACCCACATTGTCCATATCTTCTTTGACGGCCTCCGTTAGAGCAAGCTCCTCTTTCGTTGAGAGGCGCATGTTCTCCTCGGCGACCAGAAGTAACCTTCCTCGCCATGAGATGAAGTAGCGTTTGCTCTTCTCCCTCGTGAGCACTGTTGCAGGTCCCCGCCATGTGCCTCCCTTCCGATACCTCACGGCCTTCTGTGAGCTCGGGACCCAGAAGTAAATCTGAGCTCCAGGGACGAATGGCCCAGACTGGGATACTGCTGGTTTTCTCAGCACTGATCTCCTCATCTTTTCTCTCACGTCGTTCCTGATCAATGCTACTCTGGCAGTGGTCCTCATACGATGAGCTCTGGATACCTCGCTCTCCACGCTCAAACCTTCCGCGAAGGAGAGCTTGACTTCCTCATCATTGAGGGTCGGCCATTTGCACTCATATCCAAAGACTCGTTGATTGGGCGTAAAGCCATCTTTCGTGAGGGTAGCGTTCTTCGCTTGTACGGCTGCTGCTAAACCCTCCTTCATGGCATGGTAGCCCTCCAGGCTATGCTCATGCACAATCGCCTGCATCAGATCTGCCAGCAAACCTCCATGTCGCTCTCCTGCTGCAAGCTGCCACCCTGCGTGAGAAGCTGTGATGTCCGTGGGGATACTCATCTGTTCGAGGTAGAGCAGAAAGGTCTTCTCGAACTCCCCACCTTGATCCATTGTGATCTTTGCTGGAGGTCCATAGATGGATATCCAGTGTCGGAAAAACTTGTGGGCAACATACTGGCTCTGCTTGGTCTTGATCATCACCGCATCGTGCTTGACCGTTCCAAGGTCCAGCATACTCAAGCAGGCATAGCGTTTCCGACGGGCATCATAGACGTACTTGATGTCGATGTGAAGATGCAAATTGAACCCGTAGGGTCGCACCGACGGCGCAGCCGCTTGTGGGTGCTTGGGCGCAGCCCTTTGTGCACATACGGGGCATTGCCAGCGCTTGGCATAGCGGATTGCATCATCCGTAGCCCCGCTCATCTTGAGCATTCTAACCAATGTACTTCTGGACGGATGGCCCAGTTGGCGATGGGAAAATTCCACGGCCTTCTGCACTTCTCGTGGAATGGGATGTCTCTGGTCGTCATCCATTTCCTGCTGCAGGTCTTCTTCATCCTTCTTCAGCGTTTCATCCAGGACCTGCTCCTCTTCTCAAACGGCGTCATCGCCATCAATCATGTCACCTTCCGACATGACACCTTCTTCTCCAAGATCCTCGACCAGGACATTTGGCTGGTTCCTCATAAAGTTCTCTGCGCCATCCATGATGGCGTTGCAAAGTGCAATGGGATAACCTCCAGCCCATTCACTGAGAGCTTGCCATCTCCCACTCTCATCCTTGAACTTGCCCTCTATTGGCCAATGCTCATGGCTTCCGTCGCACTTCAGCCTGAGTGGTGCTACCACCTCTTCATTGCCCATGAATCTCGTCCTCTTCCTCAGTGGCACCTTGTTCACTGGATGAACAAGCCCATAGCGGCATTGATCCGCCACAGCTTCGGCACATCCATGAAATGCCTCCTGAATCTCTTCGGTCTCCCAAGCTAAACTTGGATGTGGGTTCTCACCCAGCACAGCTTTGCCTCTCCTCCTCTGCCACAGGACCACTTTCCTCGTGAAACTCAATAGTGTCCTCCTGGCATCTATGCGCTTCCTTCTCAGCGCTCTCCTCTGTTGTGGCGTCTTGACGTTGAGCCGCTGAAGAGGGCTCCAAGGACCGCAAGGCCATGCCACAACTATCACATCAGGGTCGATCTTTTCCAGATAGGCAAAAGCTTGGCGTTGGACTTCTGGAGATCGGATGTCCCAACCAGGCAAAGTCACTGGCTCGAACGTCTCCCATCCGCGGGCATATGCCACTCTGGTCACCATGCAAGACCAGGTGTAGATCTCGATCAACTTCCAGGTGAGGCTCATCCGCAGGCTCCGCCTGAGTGGTGGCTTCCGGCGATCCACCTCATAACTCGCAGCCTCCCCAATGGTCTTGGACGCAGCCAGTAATCTTCTCTTTTGCCCTTTTGTGAGCACTTCTTCGTCGGCGCAGCCGGCTTCAGCGACCAAAATGGCCTCATGCTCCGTAGACTCCTCACTGCTGCTTCCTTCGCTGTCCTCTGATTGGACATCATTGGCATCTTCTTCCGAAATTGAATTGGCATCGGAAATTGTGCCAGTAGAGGTCCCTTCTTCCGTGTCGCTGGCACCTTGATCAGCTCGGAACGCCTCTGCCGGCAGTCCCAGCTCGTCCCATTTGCGAATGGCCTCTTCGTCCATCCTTTCTTGCCACAAGGCCGCTGCCTCATCAAATTCTTCATTGTCCAGCTCCACAGTCTCTCGGGAATCCTCCTCGCTGGAAGCTTCCAGCTCCATTTCGTTTTCGATCGCTGTAATCTGCTCTTGAATCAGAGCCATACTGTATGGATCCACCTCCAGTCGCTGCTTCAACTCCGCCAAATCTGGCGTTCTCCACTGGTCCATGGTGGCACCCCTGCGGGGCAAGACATTCAGCACGGGGTGTCGAGACGGCGACAACCTCAAAGTCTGCCAGCTGCCTCCATTGATTGATATTCCTTGCTTTGCAAAATCCATTCGCACACCCCATCGTGCCAGTTCCGACGGTCCTGCAAGGGCTGGACAGTCCGCAACCCGCTTGTCCTTCTCGGACTCCACCACTGCCAATCGCAGCCAAGATCTGGTTTCTCCAACCCAAATCGGGTACACCTTTGCTTCCGTTGACAAAACTGGGCTTCCTGCTCCAAAACGGAAGATCTCCTCATGCTCGACGGTGGTCCATTCCAGGCCCAAAGCTCTCAGGTGACGTTGATATCTTTCGTGCCACCGTTGGCCTGCTACTGCCGTCCTGCATCCCGTGTCTAGGATCAAATCCATTGTGGGAAGCTCCTCATCCTCCGCCGTGTTTGCCATCAGGCTTCCATGCATCTTGCTCCAATAGAGCACCTTCTTCAACTTGCAGTTGGTACAGTCAGCCCAATGCGCTGACCCATTTGCTCCCCATTTCAGAAGGGAGTAGTCATGTGTGCATGCTTCTTGTGCTCCACGGGGAATGTCCGAAGCTTCTGACAGCAGGATTCTGCCTCTTGCATTCAAGGCATTGTCGTACAATTGGCGACGAAACTCCTCCAGTCGCTTCTTCCTCACCGGCAGGGGTACATCTTCTGTGTTTGGCCCTGCACTACTGGACGCAGCCAGAGATGGTGTACTGGACGCAGCCAGAGATGGCGTTCTGGGCGCAGCCCGCGACTTCGTTGTTGCTCCTCGGACAGGCTCTGCCTGATGATATCCCTGTCTCCTCTGCGCAGGAAACTCCTCTGGGACATGCCGTGCGGCGTCTTCCTCCTCCTCATTAATCAGCTGCTTCAATAGTGTCTTCTTCTCGGCCTTGGTGAGGTTCGGCAGGATAGCCAAGATCTCTTCAGGGTCCACAGCCATCTCAGCATCCTCTTTCTTGGCCTTCTGCTTTCGACGTGCTCGCCTGAGCTTCTTCTTTTCTTCTTCATCCTCAACAGCTTGCTCCAAGGCCGTGAGGACGGCTCGAAGCTTCATCTTGGTCTTCTTGCTTTTTGGCGGCCGTCCAGCAGAAGCCGGTGCTGCTACCAGCGCTGGGGCCAACTCCTCAGAACTGCTCGAGGATCCCGATTCCTCACTCTCGTACTCTTCCAGCAGATCCCAGCCGCCAGTGCCAACCATGAAGGTCCAGTTGACCCTAGACACATTTACTCGGCCATGGTCATCTCCTCGCTTTGGAGATTCTGTTTCCTCCTTGGTCGTAAAGAGGGTTCCAGCCTCTTCCTTGACCGATGAGCTCCCTTTTGAGGATGCTCCTGTCGATCTCGCTGGCACCTCTCCGCTCTGGGTCTTGCTGCAAATGGCGTCACCACGCCAATGGCCATACTTGCCGCACGCTGCGCATTTCGAAGACTTCTTCCGATCCTCAACTTTCCTGAAGTCTGGGGGCCTCTCTTTGCCCTTCTTGTTCTTGCCTTGGCCCTTGTAGCCACGCCCCTTTCTCATCTCGGAGCTCTGCTGTTTGGCCCTCCATCCAGCCGCATAAGCATCCTTGAGCTCATGCACAGTCCACTCTTCTTCTTCTTCCTGCTCTGTTTCATCGTCATCCCACTGCTCTCCGCGGGCATCGGCTGGATAAGCTTCTTGCTCCAGGTCTTCATTGTCGAGGTCTTCATCATCTTCCTCTTCTTCGAAGGACTCTTCCTCCTCCTTTGTCTCTCCTTCGCCAGCTTCGGCCACATGGGCACCGTGGCGCCTTTTACCATATCCTCCATGGCCTCGGCTCTGCCGGTAGGTCTTCTTCGCGGGGCGGTACCTCAGGTCTCCTTGTGCTCCTCGGCTTTGATACTTCTCAGCTTCTTCAACATGCAAGTTTGCATGGCGAAACCGGAGGACCTTCTCAATCCTATCGGATCGGTATTTGCCCCCCGAGGCAAAGAATACCTCCATGCGCTCGCGCTTCGACAACGCTGCTCTCGCCAGCATTCTCTGGGCGAAGCTTTTGTCGCTGATTTTTGTCTCTGTATCTTCTCTCAAGTACTCATCTTTGAGTCTCTTGAGCTTTGAGAGGTAAGCCGCTATGGACACACCGTGTGCCCGACGGTAGGTTTGGAACTCCTCCTGCTTCTGTTCAAACCTTTCATCTGCTCGTTTCTCATATGCGTCATCCAAAAGTCTCATGATCCTTCCTAAACCGCCAGGTTCTTGGAGATCCTCAATCTCCAATTGGTTGACGATGTCCCTTGCTTCTCCTGCGGTGTTGAGGTACACCAGAACTGCTAATTCCTCCTCCGTCAGCTTGTACAAGGCCTGCTGAGCCTTGAGGGTCTTCTTCCAATCCTTGTAGGCTGTGCGATTGCCTCTGAACTGGTCAAGCTTGACCGAAGTGAGGTTTGGCCTTCCTCGATCGGCAGCCTGTCTCTTCATACTCTTCTGCAGGAGTTGTCGGACCTCGTCTGTATTGGCGCTGCCATCAGAGGACGCTGCCGCACTTCCTCGGACGCTGCCGGGAACACTACCACGGACGCTGCCGGGTGCACTGCCGCTAGGCGTCAGCTTTGACTTCGCTGCAGTTCGGGCTTTGGTCTTTGGTGGACTGCCCTGCTCGCGCTTCACGGCACTCTCATCCACCGAGGCCGCCCTTGAGCTGAGCTGCGATGACCTCAGCGTAGGGTCATTGGTGGCTGTCTCCTCCTCAGGGTTATTCTCCTCAGCCTCAGAGTAACTCTCATACGTGTACTCATACTCATAGTCGTCATCTCCTCCGTCATCGGGCGGTTCAGCCTTGGTCTTGGCCAGTGGCTGCGGGAGCTTCTTCTTCGGCCTTGCTTTCGCCGGCCCTTCCTTCGGCTTACCCTTCTGCTCCCCTTTTGACTTGCCCTTCACTTCACCTTTGTTCGCAGGAGGCAATGTCCATGAGCCAGTTGAGGCTACAGATGCCATCATATCCTGCACATTCCACCATCCTGGGTTGGACGTCATAGATCCCGGCATCATCTGGGGATTCATCATTGGCAGTAGATTGGGCACCTGCGTGGGCATCATCATCTGCTGCGCTGCCGGCATCATTGGGAACGCTTGTGGTCCTTGTCCCATCACGGGCATCATTTGCGGCATCGGCAGCATCCCTTGCGGGAGTAGATTCTGTGGCATCGTTGGCATCCCCGGCACTGGGCCTCGAAGTGGGACTTGTTGCTGTTGATGCGCCATCCCTTGTTGTCCAAAGCCCTGAGGTGGTAGTCCAGCTTGTAGGCCTTGAAGTGGAGCTCCAGTAGGTAGTCCGAAGCCAGGTGTCACGAACTGCGGCTGGGTCGGACTCCCAGCTTGATCTCCGGCGCAGCCGGTTGCTCCCATGCCGGCTCTGCCAGCTGCGGCTCCGCCGCCATCAACCGGCTCAGCCGCAGGGTCGTCCCAACTCGGCACAGGGACATGTTGACCCGCCATGGCCCCGTACGTGGGGCTCCGCTACCAATGCGGAGTGACGCAAAGGTAGCAACCAGAAAAGGTTCTAATTGGGCTCAAATCAGGTCGCTGCCCAGGCGCAGCCTTTTTGCTAGATTCGAACTGTGCACAGCTGCGATGTGCAAGGAAAGTGAGACATGCCAAGTGCCAAAAACATGCACCAAACTGCCACACTCACAATTGCAAGTTAACAACTTTGTAAATGGGATTCACCTCCAAAGTACTTTTACCAAAAGGACTTCCAGCTCAAAACTGGATGCTACAGTAGAGCCTCGAGGGCCCCCACGAAGACTGCGTCAGCTGTTTCACCACTTAAGCGACAGGGAGATCGTATGCGACCCATGGAAATTTGAGCGACCATGGCAGATGATGACAGGACCTGGTGCGTTCTTTAAGAAGGCATCGCCTTGGAAATACACTTCGCTATGTTAGTTTACTTGGCAAAAGTGGAGGCAAAAAATCGCCTGAAATATGATGCAATCATATGCAATATAATATATAATCACTAACCATCATCAGCCATTCTCAAGCACCATTCACCACTGACACTGAAGCTCAACATTCCAAAAAGCCTGCACCATCCCATGGTTTCAGGCTTGTTCAAAATCAGCAGGTTATAGACCTAATCTTTGTTGGTGATGTTATGTTACGTTTTCATTTTTACATAGTTTGATGGCTACATACCCAATGCATTATCTTAAAAGAATGCAAAGAACATGATATTTACGTAAGATTTTCATTGATGGGATCACTACCTACCATTCCCATTTTGTAATCCTAATCATTTAAAGGTCAAAAAAATATTACATAAGAACCTTTTGTTAGGATCACTGTGGGCAACCCAATAATACAACCTACCATTATACCATCTGGGGATGGTTTACGCAATCCGTTTATGGTGATTTTGGGGATGGTTCACGATCGGGTTTACCGCATTATAAACAATGATATATTTATTACATATGTGGTTCCATTATGTTCCATTAACGTTAAGCTTCATTAGATCGGAACATATGGTTATCTAGGTTCCACTATATCCCAGTACATCCCATTATTCAGATTCTGACTTCCCATGTTGATCTGTTTGAAGCGAAGAAGCAGCGTGACGTCGTCGCCTCCCTGCAGCGTTCTCTCCGTTCTTTTCACCCCTGCACGATGACTTCGGAGCCAACGGTCGTTATCCATGGGTAGATGAGAAAACGCGATGTATACTAGTTCCAAATTAATAAAAGGGTCATCTCCCCATTAAGCAAGGAATAGTGTTTGATGATCAATGAGAAAATAAAGGAGACTTAGAAGAGCAAAACTAGCAAAAAGCAACAAGACAGCAAGAACAAGAACAAGAAGAACAAGTGCGCTGAAAGAACCAAGGAAATATTTGACTTTGATATTCTTGTGGTCAGCATATGCCAGAATTCTGCACTTCGATGACTTCGATCTTCAGCGGCAAAATGTGCGCCAATCTCACCGCTGTCATTTCCAGAATGGCTGGTAAAATCGGAGGTTTCCCATGCTTTGTGTTGTACCCTCCGGTAAACTAACACAACTATGGAAAATCACCATCTTTTAATGGGTAATTCAGCTATAAATGGCCATTTTCAATAGCAAACTGTTGGTTTGCCAGAGGGTAATCCCAGTGTTTCCTAGACGGATGCCATACCTTGCATGAAAATACCACCCGATGTTGGAGCCGATGGAGACGTTTCACCTACACTGCATGGACGAAAAGACCAGCGTTTCAAGGGACGAACATTGGCAATCCAGCATTGAAAACGGGAATTTAAGCAGTTATCAAAAAACCACATAACATGAATTAAAATGCGGGGATGATATATACATACATACATACATATATATATATATAAATATTTGTTCCATAAGTTCCATATTTTTTATCTGCTTAAACATGTCTGAAATATTCGTGCCGCAGCTTCTGAAGCTCCAGGGGCTTTTTTCATCCATGACGTCCAAAGCCATGGCCTCGACGGATGCTGCGGGATATCGGGAAGTGGTCAGAAGTCAGGACCAGCAGCAGATGGCGACTTGGAAAATCATGAAAGTCCGCAGAGATGGGCGACTGGGATGGGAGAACTCGGCTGGTCCCCGAAACGCCGAGGTTAAAAAAAACGCTTTTTGAAATGGAAAATCATAGGACGATCATGGGAAAATATGGGGATATTCCCGAAGATGGATGTTTTAGTGGGAAACACATCTATAAATGGTGGATTTTCCACTGCCACATTTGATTACTGGATTGTGGTTTGTGCATTGTTTTTTTTGTGTCTTCTTTTTGTGTGGTTTTATTTTGTATACTTGAGCCCTTCGGGCCTTCGGGGCTACTTTGATATGTCTATATTCTCAAAACAAATCGTAAGTAATGTCAATACCTTTGTACGTACGTGCGCAGGTAATAGTACACACATGTGTATATATATATAGGCTCCAATTCAATCCCCAAAATATAACCTCCAATAAGGAACCCCAATTTTCATAAAGAGATCCAGTAGTGAAACAAGGATTTCAGTTGGTTGCGGGGCCTTCAACATCAAAAAGGTGTAAGCAGTCCATATCGGTCCATCATGAGTAATCTCCATGAATCCCGAGATCGGTCCATCACATTTTGCAACCATTTGCCAATCCATTACGGCTATTATGCGTTAAATTTAAGCTGAACGTGATTCAAAGGGAATCCAAAAGGAACCTGCTTGCAGGGAAGATGTGATAAAATTCTATTTATTTCTTGGGTCCATCTTTAAGAAACATCCCATGGATGATTTTTTTAACATGAATTTCTATTTAATTACTGTGAATAATGACTCCATCCTACTAGGTGGGGCCCAGTTGTAAGTTAGCTTATAAACCCGATGAATGCAATAGTTATATGTCCCATGAACCCAAACGTGAACCAAGTGATGTGTGTCAACTTAGTTATTATCATGAATCAGCTATAAATCCCATGAAATCCCACAGCTTTGTTGGTTCAGTTGCCATTTTCCTATGGTTTTCCTATGGATTTCCTATTGGGGCCTCACTGTTCGCGCCGTGGCCACAGGTGGCTTTTCTGCAGCGAATGATTCAGCTGCATCACCTCCCAGAGGCTTCCAAACGTTGATGGTACCATCGCGGTGGTTTACGGGAAATTTTTAACCGGACCCCCCACACATTTCAGGGTTAAAACCAGGATTTTCTTATAGATTTTCCCAACCGACCATGGTTTTCGGCATAGATTTTCCCTTAAACCAATCCAATGATAGATGTGAAGTTGACTCAGCAGTTGTAGACGATTAAAACCGAATGGGAGACCATGGCTTTTCCACATCTATGTTAGGTACAACAAAGGGTAAACAAGCAGAAAGAAACCCATAAAAACCGAAAAACACTTGGGTGAAATATTGACATAGATGGTCAATAAGCCCTGATAAGAGTGGTTGTTGATGCTGAATCAGCCGTGAATAAAGCACCTGAATTTGCTGGCACATTTTTCTGGGGGTCACCAGAAATGGGGGTTGGCTGACGCTGAAATCGACTGAACGGGTAGTTTCTTATACTTCGACTGGATGAACATCCCCATTGAAAAGAAATAAATATGTGGAATGTGGCCAGTTTATAGTTTTTTCGGAGAATACTCCGAGAAAAATCCGGCACTGTTCGATCTTTTTTGATGGTGACTTGACAGAACCTCTTGCCCGGTGCACGTTGGAATCCGCATGATCCCGTTTGGGCTTGGGCGGAGCCACCGTTGAAGCCAGTGACAACCCATACTGTAAATACATTTTTTTTTTTTGGGGGGGGTGGTATTTATAGTTATATGCACATGCATACATACATACACACAGATATATATATATATATATATATTATATATGCACATATTATATATATAATTATACTATAACTAATTCTGGAGCTTGTTCCATGGACTTGCTCCCATGGTGATCAACCAAAAGAATCGGGCCCCATCCAAGTCGTGCAGGTGGCCCAGCCGCAGACTCTGCAGACTCTGGCACGGCAGCATTTGAAAGGGCTCAGCAGCTTCGAGGAGCGAAGAACGTTGGAGATTTGGTGAAATCCACATGAAAAATGGAGGTTTTTCATGAGAAAATCATGGGAAAATCCTCGAGAAGTGAGGGTAGATCAGAACCTTTTGCTTTGTTCCATAAACTTGTAGGTGATGAACATCCAGCTATAGCAGCTATTGAGACCTGTGAACAGAAGGGTACCAGGGTTTCAGCAGGCTTCCCTGGGGCTCTGGGAATCACCTCCATCAGTTGGGAGATAAGCCGCCAAGTTCACTACTCATTGCTATGTATCCACTGAAAACTGGAATTACACCCAAAAAAGTGGGGGATAGGATTTCGGCCAACAATATGCCAACAAAAAAACCTGATTCCAATTCCAATGGCCGTCCGAAAGCTTCGACCAGCTGAACTCCAAACCTAGGCATGGGTCAAAACTTAGGGCACGCCAACAAAAAATGAAGAAACCATGTTGTTTTTCGGTCTGTGACTCCTAAAAAGACAGACAATGTGACAAGCACAATCATATTAAAATATGGTTGGTGAAGCAATTTTCCTATCTTTTTAGAGGTTACGATAGGTCGACAGGGCTGGAACTTTTGTGGCGACTGCAGGAACTCTTGCATGAGCTGCGGGCCTTGGCCTCTCGGTCTCGGTGGCGTATGGCGAGTGCATCCCAAAGACATAACTAGGGACATCTGGGGACATGATCATCTAAGATTATGGTGGGAGGATGCATGCGAAATATCATGAAATATAGCTATCTATATATATATCTATAGGTCTATAGGTCTATAGGTCTATAATTCTATGGGATCGTTTTGGAAAAAAACCATGAGTTAGAAGGATTTGCCATGAAGAAAAAACATTGTAACATGGATCAATAATGATTAATGGATATTAATGATCAATACCCTCTGGTAAACTAACATAGCTATTGAAAATTGCCATTTATAGCTGATTTACCCATTAAAAATGGTGATTTTCAATAACCACCTTTTCTCGGGATTGATTGCCATCAGTTGGACCACGGCCCCTTTAGGCTTCCCAAGAGCCCAGCAGCTCCAGTCACGCCCCTAGACCTGATGCAGCACAGGCCTGGGGGCTGGTTGTGTCGTCAGTTTCATAGGGAAAATGTAGGAACTTGGTGGGAAAAGGTAGGACAATGGTTGGAAAATCTCACAAAACAGTGGTTTTTGAGTGGTTAAAAAAACCAGAATTTTCAGAGTGGTGGTAAAAATGATATTTTTGTTTACAGCAATTCTTGGCTGAAAAAATCACCCATGTAATCAATGTAATCTTCGATGATTAAATCCCACTGGTTGCCGGTGTTTTTTCGTGGGATTTCTTTGCTCAGCTGGTTCCAACCGGGCTTGCCATGGTTGGTTAATATGGAGGGTATGACAACGAACATTCCATTCATATCCCATTGGTATTCCACATTCCTATCCCGTAACAAAGCACCCCATTGTGCCATCATGTTTGTTGGTTAAATTCTATTTTTTTTTACAATTTGTCATTGTTAAATCAGCAGCCGCAGCCAGGCTCTGAAATATTATATATATATAATATCCCAATGATATCCCAACGTTGTTAAATAGATAATAACAGCTAGATAGTACTATAACCCATCCCAATATAGATAGAGAATACTATCTAGAATTTTCACAAAATATCCCCATTCTACTACCATTTTTGTTGGGTACCCTCCTGTAAACTGTTCCACACATGGAGTTTAGCCACCAGAAATGTCGATCCTTTCCGAACGGAAGAGGTTTTCCAAGTTAGGCGCGTACCCACAGTCTACCCCCAAATAGCTATTATAATAGGGAAAAGGAGGTTTTGATCCAATGGGTTTAGGGGTATAACATCCATTCGCCATGTTAGGTCCAGGGTACCAGGCTTTTGATCCATCCTCAAGGCTCTCAGGGGCGCAGCCGGTGCCTCGACACTGAGCCAAGAGGCATTGATCGATGGGCAAAATTTCGTGGCGCAGGTACGCGACGGGGAACTGCAAGCGCTTCGTAGGGAAACGCAGTCTGAATATCATGAGGATCTTATGGGATATAAATATATAAATATATATATATGCATATGTATATATAGCCAATGGCAATATATAAGAAAGCGATTTACTAGAGGTACCTAGCAGAAGGTCTATTTTTTAGGGCTATGTAAGGGGATACGCCTCCAATTTCTATGACTTTATGTGGTACAGTACCTCCATTTTGGTACCTGAAATGGCCACTGATATAGCCAGAACAAATGCAATGTGTGTATATAGATATATATATATATATAGATAGATATGTAGATATGTAGATAGAAAGATAGATTAGATTAGATTAGATTGGATTGGATTGGATTAGATTAGATAGATTAGATTAGATAGATTAGATAGATTGGATGATTAGATCGATAGATTAGATAGATTAGATTAGATAGATTGGATTAGATAGATAGATAGATAGATAGATAGGTAGATAGACAGACAGACAGATAGATAGATAGATAGATAGATAGATCCATAGATAGATAGATCGATCGATAGATAGATAGATAGATAGATTAGACAGATTAGATAGATGAGATAGATGAGATAGATTAGATAGATTGGATAGATTGGATAGATAGGATAGATTGGATAGATGGGATAGATGGGATAGATTGGATAGATTGGATAGATTGGATAGATTGGATAGATTGGATAGATGGATAGATGGATAGATGGATAGATGGATAGATGGATAGATGGAGAGATGGATAGATAGATCGATAGATAGATAGAATCAGATAGAATAGATAGATTAGATAGATTAGATAGATTAGATAGATTAGATAGATTAGATTAGATTAGATTAGATTAGATAGATTAGATAGATTAGATAGATAGATTAGATAGATTAGATTAGATTAGATAGATTAGATAGATTAGATAGATTAGATAGAATATTAGATTAGATAGATTAGATTAGTTGGATTAGATTAGATAGATAGATTAGATAGATTAGATAGATTAGATAGATTAGATAGATTAGATAGATTAGATAGATTAGATAGATTAGATAAATAGATAGATAGATAGATAGAGAGATAGAGAGATAGAGAGATAGACAGACAGACAGATAGATAGATCGATAGATAGATAGATAGATCGATAGAAAGATAGATTAGATAGATTAGATAGATTAGATAGATGAGATAGATGAGATAGATTAGATAGATTGGATAGATTGGATAGATTGGATAGATGGGATAGATGGGATAGATTGGATAGATTGGATAGATTGGATAGATTGGATAGATTGGATAGATGGATAGATGGATAGATGGATAGATGGATAGATGGAGAGATGGATAGATAGATCGATAGATAGATAGAATCAGATAGAATAGATAGATTAGATAGATTAGATAGATTAGATAGATTAGATAGATTAGATTAGATTAGATTAGATAGATTAGATAGATTAGATAGATAGATTAGATAGATTAGATAGATTAGATAGATTAGATAGATTAGATAGATTAGATTAGTTAGATTAGATTAGATAGATAGATTAGATAGATTAGATAGATTAGATAGATTAGATGGATGGATGGATGGATGGATGGATGGATGGATGGATGGATGGATGGATAGATAGATAGATAGATTAGATAGATTAGATAGATAGATTAGATAGATTAGACTAGATGGATTAGATAGATTAGATAGATTAGATAGATTAGATAGATGAGATATATTAGTTAGATAGTTAGTTAGTTAGATAGATAGATAGATAGATTAGATCGAATGATCGATAGATCGATAGATCAATAGATCGATAGATTGATCGATCGATAGATAGATTAGATCGATAGATAGATTAGATCTATAGATCGATAGATTGATAGATCGATAGATCTATAGATCGATAGATCGATAGATAGATAGATAGATAGACTTATATGTATATATATATATATTATATAGATATATTCTGATTGAACGTAGATATTGAGGTGACTGTTAAGTTTGTGGTGTCAAAGTGCGCTTGTTCTAGGATGTTGACATCTTGAACAAAATGGAGAAATAATGCAAAAAACATGGGATTGAAACATGCAACTCTGAAAGGCAAATGGACAAAAACTGCAAAAACTATGCAAATCAGACCAGAGACCAACTGGACAAACATGATCTTGGAAAAAAATTGCAAAACCTAGGCAAAAAGCAAACAAATGCAAACAAAAAGCGAAAAAAATGCAAACAAAATGCAAAAAAAATGCAAATCAGACCCGGGACCAACTGGACAAACATGATTTCGGAAGCAAAATGCAAAAACCTAGGTAAAATGCAAGAAAAATGCGAAAAAATGCAAACTGCGCTTTTCCACCTGCATTTTTCTTGCATTTTTGATTTGCATTTTTTTTGCATTACATGGTGTTTTTTTTCAAGATTGCAGTTTTCTAGAATACGCCCACAAGGCGCCAACACAATGTTAAGTATATTATCTCACTTGGGGTGCAAATAAGTAAGCAAACACACATATATATGTATATGTATAGCAACCCCAAAAGAATAGAACAAGTAAATCTGAAAATTTGGTGATTATTTATGTGTCCATCTTGGGGATGTCTAACTTTGTGTAATAGGGGATTCACACATACTTAGCACCATACATTGGGGGGGTTCAATGGGGGTGTCTAATATTATGGACATGGAATTATATCGACCGTCACTACACTCACTCACCATTTTCGAGCAAACATGCCAGTGACATATGTGCCATGTTTAAAAGTCCATTTTTTTTCATCTTGGGGGATGGCCATCAATTCATTTGTAGGGATCTATGTGTTATGGGATGGATGATCATATCTTATATACTTGCCATAGTAGCCATGTTTTGACCATGGCACATCTCTGATGTGGTAAATGGAATATGGGTTAGTGGTGTGCATGTTACATCCATACATTGGGATGATGATCCCCAATAACATTGGCATATTTTTGGTTGGGTGGTTCAAACCACCAACCGGATAATATACAATATAGCAAACCCCACTTAAACATGGAAAAGATGGAAACGTAGAATCCTAGTAAAATCGTGATGAATATTGATGAATTACTTTTCTATCTTTTTCTGGTGTTACTATATAATAGTTCGCTGCCAACTACAAGTTAAGGGGCTTCAATCCCATCGGGGATCACAGGCGGTGGAGGGCTCGGGCGTGTTGGCTCTGGTGTCACCACCCTGGTCCCTGCGCTACGTCCCCTGGCGAACACCAGGGACCAACCATGGCGCCTCCTTGGGGATGGCCAGGGGTGACTTTCATGGCTATAACCAGGGGATTTTAACCTTTCATAAGCTGGGATATGTTGGGACCGAACTATGGTGAAATAACCATGTTCCACGGGAAATCTTCATCACGCCCGAATTTTTTGGGGCTTGTCAGGTCATGTGAGTTTTCAGGTAATTACTGAAAATGGGTTGCAAGGTTCCATACCCTGAGAAACTCGCTTCGAACCACCCTTCATTGCGACCCGGTTCCTAAGTGGGATGTAGCTGGTATGGAAATCCAACTTCCGTAGATTGATTTGCCATTTAGAATTGTCAAGTCACCATTTTTACATGTTAAATATCCTCATATCTTGTTGCTTAAATCCTTCTCTATTGTGTTGGTCAAATACAATTGGGATAGTATAATAACCCTGGGCATTTCATTTTAGCTTGGCTTGTACCTTAACACTGCCAACGCATTGCCAGCCCAGAAAATGATAAGAGTAAAAAAAACGATAACAAGCTTATACATGTGCATGTTCATGAAGCCTGAAGATGGCAACCTGCACAGGCCTCCAAACGATAGCTAAATGATAACAAAATCGATAACGACATATGAAACAACGCGAGCGTCTGGGCGGATACCCACCTGACCGGTTTGAGCATATCAGTTTTCGAAGACCTGTATCTTTGATAACTAGCGACGGAACAGACGGAACATGAAAGGACATGAAAGCAAAATGACAGGAAATGAATGCAAAATAAAAGGAAACATGAAAGGAAATGAATGCAAAATGAAAGACGATGAAAGGAAATGAAAACAAAAAATGACATCTGTTGACTCTCAACCAAGGATGCTTTCACACCCACAGAAAGCTGGACAAAATCACACTTCTTGTCTACAGGGAGCTCACCACCTGAGAAAACGATAAGAGAAACACCCGATAACGTGTTTTTGGGTCATTTTAAGAGATACCGGGTTTTTATACAACCATTAATTGTTTTTGTTGGCTAGATCCCTTAATTCTTTCTACTACATCTGGGTAAATTATAACGACCTCACTGCGACCTCACTGGGAATAATGGTTAGTAAGGGAAATCATCCCCAAATGGCCTTAATTCAGGTTAGTGAATTATTATAATTTACCCAGACTACATCCCAATATGCCAAAAAAATAGCGGTGCTGACCGAGGTCTTTGGTCCTCGAAACTTCCAACTGGTCATCCGAAACGTGGCGGATCCCACACGGGGGCTGGTGCTCGGGTCGAGTGGCCAGGCAGCACGACTGGCAGGTCAAAAAAGTCAGAGATGTTCGGGAAAAAGTAGGATTTTGCCGTGATAAAGTAAAGATTTCCATGTTTTTTTTAATCATGGGAATAGATCGATCGGTAGATAGATAGATGGATGGATGGATGGATAGATAGATAGATGGATAATATATATATATATAATTATATATATATATTTATAGAGAGAGATATTTCTCAACAAATACATAGAGAGAGAGAGAGGGAGAGAGAGAGAGAGAGAGATATCTATATATATATATATTATAATTATATATAGTAACCCCTTGTTAAGCTAGAACAGTAATTGACCACGATTTTGCTGAGTAGGAATTCACTTTTCTGTCATTTTCTATCTGAATTTAGGGGTTCCCTTTAAATGTTGTTTATCTTGGCTGGAAATCTTTAAGTCGAGGCCAAGCCGATGGTGTCCGAGTTGGTGTGAGCCACTGCGTAGTTATACTACTGACACGGTATCCGCGGAATCCGCATCAAGATGTTCAAAGCATATCTCAGAACAGAACTCATAAATACTCATAAAACATAACATGGCTATCTATATGTATTATCACCATGTTGTTGTTGTTGTTGTTGTTGTTTTTTTTTGGGGGGGCCAGTCGAAGAACCACATCTTAAAGGTGTCTTTCCGTTGAGGTCCCAATGAGCAGATGCTCCGTTCGATGGCTGAGAAGCTGATCTCCGAGTTGGGCACTCAAGTGGCCCTGCTGGGCCAGGCGGAGGCCTATCAGGCAGCGACTGAAAAAGTTGGAACCATGGAACCATTCATTACAGCAAGGTCTGTTGGTGGTTGCTGTTGTTGTTGTTGTTGCTGCTGTTGTTGTTGTGGTGGTGGTTGTGGTTGTTTTTTGTTTTTATTCTTGTTCACCGGAAAAAAAACCTGTCTTTGCCAGGAAAACCGTGTAGACCCCCCTAGGTGACGCTATTCCCAAACCTTCCCAAAGTGTCATCTGGCTGGGAAACTCAATTCGTAGCACCAACTGGCTCCCCATGAACAATAATTATTAAATAACTGCTCCCTTTTAACCACAGGATCGGGGTACTATCCCTCAGAAAAATCTGAATGTATGGCTATAATCCATCGACATATCCACTATAAATGAAACACAGATGAAAAATATAAGTCACATTAAGGCATAAAATAAACATATATAAATAACATTAAACACAAGCCCACATGTTTTTAAATAGCAATAGAGGTGTCATATACCGTTTGCCCAAACTTTTCACCCGAAAAAACGTCGAACTCCGAGCCCGGCAGACGCTGCACGGCCACCCCGCGCTGCTGGCGCGGCTGTCTTCGGCGCCCTTGGAGGTGGCAGCGGAGCTGCAGATCCCCACTGCGCCACCGGAGGAGGAAGCCTTCGCCATCACTGATGGACGGTTTGGTGACCGTTAAAACATGGAGGTTTCAGCAATTTATAAGTGGTTAATAGATGTTAATAGTGGGTAAACCCAATGGTTTTTTTTGTGGTTGGAAGACTTTCTTCCTTTTTTGAAATGGGGTATTCAATAAGGGTCGAAATTAGTTGGGGGCATGGACAGCTTCACATATAGACTTGTAGAGTAAACGGATGTAAATATAGCTATAAACTATAACTAATTATCAAACATCTGGACAAAAGAGGGTGTTGACCAAAAGACGATTGGGAGAGAAAAGAACAAACCATAACCCATTTTTTCCCACCGTGGAAGATTGCTTTATCAGGCTTTGCAAAGCAGTAAGGAGTGGTAGATGATTTTCATGGGGCGATTTCAACGTCAGGAAGTGCGCCCGGACGAAGAACATGGTGACTGTCCCATTTGCACCCCGGTGGCGAAAGCGCCTTGAAATGGCTTGGGGAGGTGAAATTCAGCACGTTTTGAGATGTTTTGGGATCCTTTTTATACACCAATGAGCTTTGAAGTAATGCTTCAACTTTTAACAAAGGAGCTAACTAAGTTCAAGACGTTCGCATCAAGTGAGGCCTTGAAGCCATGGGCTCTGGAGAGGCGGCGATGCGCTGTGCTGGGGATGGGGGGCAGCACCACTACTTTCACGCCAGGCCGGGTGGGGGCAAGACTTGGTAAGAACAATGAAGGTTTACTTATTAGTGGTTGGTTGAACCCCAACAAAATCCTTCAGCCTTCCTAAGGTCCTAAACCCTGTAATTACAACCCTTGTTACTTGTATCCCCATGTTTCTTTTCTGGCTTCACGCACAGGTGTCTGTCCACCTGGGTTCGCCGCCGTGAAGGGGGTGCTTCAAGCGCCACCTGCCCAATGTGCCGGGGACAGCTGCAGATGAACGGCCAGAGATTGCAGGAGCAAAACTGGGTCAGCCCCTGGGGAAAAAACGTGGTGGATGCAGGGGATCTACATATATACCATTTATCTATTTATTTATTTATATATATATATATATATTATTTATATGGAACCACTAAAATATGGTGTGTGTAATATTGTGAACCGGGGCTGGGATGAAAAAAAGTCATCATGAATTCATGAATTCTTCACCCCCCAAAATGGACGATCAGTAACGGCAGGGTGAGAACTTTGTGTAAAAAAAAGGGGTTGTAAATTGGTCATGACATGGTAAAAACATGTAAACATATGTTGTTGTCGTTTTTTTTTTTTTTTTTAAGTGGTTTTGTTGTGTTTCAAAAAGATGGCAATGTTGTGGCCAATTTATCCAACTTTTCAAGCAGGAGTGTTGTTCTTCCCTTCAGCCCAGGTGGGCAACCTTGTTGGCACATTCCATGCGCTGCCAACCGAAGTAGACCATTGACTGCAGGGATTTTAGAAGCTCCAATTTCTACTTATATAGCGAATTTCAATCATGGTTACTGGTTGATAATGGTTGATATATGCCTGCCAGTCTTGATGCTTAAGTTACAGTTTCTATCCCCATGAAATCCCATGAACTTTGCTGCAACAAAAAGCTTCACCGAGATTCGGCCAACGAAGCGATTCCCAGGAATTCTTGGATGGAGAGCAATCAGCGCAGCTGTCACAGGTTCATTCCAGGGGCCCGTTCCCTTCGGGGATGGGTCGAATAGGTGTCATGAATTCCATGGCAGGGAATTCCCCCGAACAAAAGGGCGATCGTTAAACATTGTTTGAGTACCAGAAGGTACAGCCCGAACGAAATCCCTAAAATGAATTCACCACATGCTGAACTTTTGGGGGTGTGATATCAACATAGATCGTGGTGAAAGCAACGTATGGCTAATACATGAACTGAGTAGCATGACCAAGTAAGTATAGCTAGATTAGTTAGTAAGTCCGAAATTCTTTGAACAAGTGTGGATGCATAGTATAGCCAGGGTGCACTAGTCAGCATTCAATCACGCTTAAAAACTCAGGTTTTCAGGCTGGCGGGTTATGTTCAGATGCAGACGAAGGCTCTCTTCAAAGCCCGTTATTTCATGGTTTTGCAAAGTGATCTCTGATTGCAAAGGGGGCTGCCATCGTATATCTTCCTGTTTTCAAAATCCCCTTTTCCAGCAGCAACATGATTCGTAAATCGGCGTGCGCGGAGCTGTTTCGCAAGGTTACAGTACCTTACCCTTCCTTTGTGACATGGGGTGCCCTCATGTGAGCCAGGATGACCGAACCTACTTGCAATCGATTTCAGACCCCTTGCTGCAGAAAACATGTTGGAGATCGCCTCTCAAATCGAACGATGATACCCAATCGACTTTCATTTCTTTGGGGATCTTTGGGGTGAGATAAAGATAGCCACCGCCTTATAAGACTCTTTCTACAAATTTCAAGAGAGATATCTTCAACAAAACCAGCGGGCAAAATTGGGTCTTCGATAGCAGGTGAATTCTCACGTGCCCCATTTACTAGCCACTTACAAACTTCACAATTCTTGAGATGGGACATCCAGGTTTTTGCATGTCCTTTTTTAACTCGATGAATTATGTTGAATTGATTAATGATCAATGGAGAGGTGCCCCCTGAACCAATAATATTCAATAGACATATGACATACTGTATGTCTGTTGGATCTCAAACCGGCTCAGGGCGTCATTGTTGTTGGGTTTTTCAGACGGTGACACGACGACTTGAGGATGGATTGTGCGGCCGAAACAGCTGGAGCACCATGAATCGAGTTGAGAAGGCCCACATTCATCGAAGGTCAAGCCAGAAAAATTGGAGGTTTTCCCTACCACATATTGCAATTATCCACGGGAAACATGGTAACATGGGGGGTTGCATCACCTGCAAACATGGGGATTTGAATGGATTTGAGAGTTGGCCAATAGGGGCGGAAGGGCGGTTTGAACATATGCACATCTATGCCAGCTACAACTTGATGTTAAAAACAAGGTGCCAATATGACAGAACTTGGTGCCTTCTTTCAAATACTTTTCAAATTTGAGTGTGGAAGGGCCTGCGAGTCATAGATGTTGGCAGTCTTTAGTGCTAAACCAAAACCATCCAAATTATGTTAATCTGTGACCCGTTTGCTACATGAAATGATTATATTTCAAGGTTTCCAGTGTGAAGATATCACCTACGTACTAGTATTGCATATTTATTTATTTATTTGTTTATTTATTTATTTTCTTTATATATATATATTTATTTATGTACTTCAAGAACCAACCATCACGCAAATAAACATGCCAGATGTAGGCTAATGGTATGTTTTTGTTTTCCAGTTATGCACCCACGTCAAATGCCAATCATTTTTCAAGCATACAATCATCATACCCCCTCTTTTGGGTCAGCCTTGGGTTGATACTTCAATACTTTGCACACTTTGCACGGTGGTCATTCTATTAACCCAACCAGCTACCGACATGTTTGCAGGGTATCATCACATCACGAAGATTTGGCCAAATTTCCCGGCCGGAAAGGCAGCTTATGCCGGCGGCCTGCTGGCTGCAGCCAGTTGGGGCTTTGTGCTAGGCGTGGCACCGTGGCACCCGACGACCGGAAGACCCCGAGCTCCTGTCGGTAGAGAAAGCGGTCCCAAGTCGTGTGGTGGGGTTCACTTCACTTATTACTTCTTGATTGGTTAAAAGAGAAACGTGTGAATGTGGTAAACCATGGTAAATCGGTAAATCCAATTTCTTTCAACATCCCATTGCATCATCCCATAGTATAACAATAAACATGTCATAAACCTCAATCAATAGGGGTGACTATGGCATTGGGCTCGCCATAAACGACCAATTTGAATGGGGTTCTCTTCCGTTGAATCCAAAACCGGTTACTTTATATAGTCGCTGCCAGCTGTGGATTGGGTGGCCATGAATCCGGATTTCCATGGCAATCCTTCCCTCCCAACATTCAGTATCATGAAGTACAAGCCCACATCAGTGGGCTGCTTGCTGAAGGATGCTGAAGGTATCTCCTGTCACAGACTTGGCTCAAAAACAAGATGCGGGAAACCTAATGGTGTTTCCGGGTAAAAACGATGGTTTTCTTCAAAGTCATTGAATTTATTGAAGCCCCATATTTTGTGGCCGAAATCATGTTATATAAATCGATATGGCTCGATTTAAACCGCTTAAATCCAACCGAAGTATTGGCTGGTAACATCTGTGATTTTCCATTCTTTCCATTGGGACACCGGGTTTTCCGTCTTCGCGGTTCGCCTGGGAGGCTACACTGAGCGAAGGCATCGGGTGTCGCACGCACTGGTCTTGGATACCCTGCCAGCAGAGTTGCCTGGCAGGTTTGTCTCAGTGAAGACAATGGGAATATCATGGGAGAGATTACGAAAACTGGTTCTTGCCGGGGATATATGTTATAATATATATATATGTGTTTTATTTTATATATAATAATAATGATAATGATAATAATAATAATAATATTAATAATAATAATATATATATATATATATGCTGTGAAATATATATATATATACATATGTATATATATATATATGTGTATTTATATATATATATACATATCATTGAATATATATATATATACATATCATTGAATATATATGAATATATATATATATATACACATCATTGAATATATATATATACATATCATTGAATATATATATATATACATATCATTGAATATATATATATACATATCATTGAATATATAGATATACATATCATTGAATATATATATATACATACATATGTATGTATGCATATGGATTTATGTTTTTTTTTTTAAAAAAAAAATAAAAATAAAAATCTATTTAAAACAAAAAATGGATATTTAGTGGAATAGTCATGGAATATTGGTTAAGATCCTCCTCCAAAAGTAGCATCATTCAAAGACACCTTTTCTATGAATAACACGTGTATATGTATAGAGATACATACTTTTTCAAGTATTTCATGGGACCTCAAAATATATCCTTTGAAAAAAAGGGCATATTATATTCCCCAAAATTTCTGGTGCGTTTTGTCCAAAAGGGCGGTTTCTGCACAGGCACCAACTGGCACAGGGACTGGGATGGCTGGCAGGGATCATCGTGTCCTGCATTCGGAAGCTCGGCGAAGCAGAATCGTTGGGATATATCATGGAAAATAAGATAAGATAGATAAGCCGTTGGAAATAATTTGGATATGAATCTATTTATAGTTGGTTTGTAGATTATTATACTTGTAGTTCGAGTTGGGATATAAATCTAATATAATATATTACAAACCATGGATAAGCCATTTTTCATAATATATTTATATATCATGGGATCGAATGGAATATACTTATAGTTAACGTTATAATGGAATTTATAATTGAAGATCTACGAAACGTAATTGAAGATCATGGAAAATCAATGGGGATATCATCGGATATGTTGAGGATACAGGGGGATATACACATATATAATTATATATATAATATTTGGATGGTGGGGAGAGAGGCTTTGCTGTTAAAAAAAACTGATACCAACCCGGTGACGTTTTAGCTGATGTAGATCGTGGTCATGTTTTGCCTGGAAGTGGTTTCATTTGGGTCTGGAGACGGGGAAAACACCAAGAAATTTTGGGAGAAAATGATGGGTTCACCAGTAGATTTACCCTCTGGTTATGACTAACAGTTTGCCATGGAAGCCATGACCCATAGAAATAGATGGTTTACAATGTTTACCTATTAAAGATGGGTGGATCTTTCCATGGCGAACTGTTAAACTGTTAAATAACCAGTAGATTCAGGGCTGCATTATTTTCAGACAAACCCATGTTAGTCAGGGCAAATCTTGCTTTGGTATCGGAAACGGCTGGGCAAAATGCATCTCCAAAGAGGAGCGTGAGGTCACGGGTGTGGTCACTGCTAAGCCGGGGAAATTAATTTGCACAATTATACCGGTATTAATTTGCACACCGGTAAAACGGAAGAAACTTGTTATACATACATACACACACACACACATATATATATATATACACCTATCTTTTCCTGGGTAGGCAGTAGAAATGACTTTTCTGTATTTTCATTTTTTTTGATTGGTTCCTTAATCTTCATCCCCATGAAGATTGCTGGTTTCAGATTTTTCTGGTTGTCCTTCCGGCCGTGATCGCCATCTGGCAGGCAGAGCCTCCGTGATCGCGAGGACCGCGAGGACCGCGAGTCGCGTGAGCGGAACCGTCGCTGCTAGCCTGAATGGGGCCCTGCTGAGAGTTATCGTTGAGTTGTTAGAATTTATTTGGAGATTATTCTTTGGGAGTGGGCACACATCATAGTTTGATGGTGTTCGATGGAACTGAAGACTTTCGGAGTGTACTCTTTCAGTGCTATTGCCATTTCAAAAAAGCAGGTGCCAGCCTGAGTCTGAGCGAGATACTTTAATGTTACGGTACCTTTGATGTTCAATGGCTGTGTGCCAAATGCACACCGCTGGAAGTTCTGATTTGGGATCCAAGAAAGCAGGAGTAGCCCGTACTTGGATGTGCATCCCAGTTACCCACATTTACTCAGTGCTTTAACAATTGTCAAGAACTTATAAACCTATAACCAATATAGCCCATCTAATCCCATATTATAAGCCATATATAGCATATATATAGCCCATAGCCCAATGTACAACCCATACAACTGGCTTATACTATGGTTCTCGCAGCCAGAACTCGTGTGTTCTGGGATCCCAGCCGCCACACCTTTCGCACAGCGTCGGTCGAGTAGGTGACCTTGGTGGCAAAAAGACTCGATCTGAGGAGTGCACAACGCTGCGAAACCGTTGGCGATGGAAAATCACCACTTTTTGGTAGGTAAACCATCTATTTCTATGGGCCATCTATACCATGGCTATGTTAAATAACCAGAGGGTATATCCATCTATAGATTTATATCCACTTTTAAAAATCAATTAAAGACATGGGCCATGGCTGCCATAGCTAAGTGTTAGTTTACCGGAGGCTAAATGGTGATTGAAATATGAAAATGATCCGTAACTGAACGGATGTTTTTTTCCATCAAGCCTTGTTTGATTTCCAGAGGGTATACGGGGTGGAAATTTCCAGTTTCAAGTTGGTTTATACAATCGTTTATAATCCCAGTTAACCATAGATACAACCTCTATAGACATAAACCCTAGTTATTCGATTTCGAATCAAACTTAGCTAACAACCTGCGATACCAGCCTGTCGCTATTATTTTTGCAACGTGGCTGTGTCTGAACATGGGGGCCAACCAAATGGCAATTTTAGAAAGATTAAAAACATAATGATTAAAACCTAATGTTATTCCTGTTTTCCTTCATTTTTATTGAATTCTCAGGTGCCAAACCTGTTATATACAACCCATAGGATAAGCCAGCAACCTTGCCCGGCCCAGCGCCGTCTGCCGGCGTGAATTTAATCCAGTTCGATTCTAATGTCATACCAGCCCCAATTTAACAGTTTATTTTATTCTACAGATGAAACACTATGAATCTGTACCACAGCCAGGGATCCAGAACCCGGCCTGTACCAGATGTGTTGTGGTTTTCGTCCGAATTCCCATTTTGGTTGGTTTAATCCCCATTCCTATTGGTGTAAGCCTCATATTTAGTGGTGAAATCCCTACAAGGTTTGTAAGTTTATAACCCCATCGAACCATTTGACTGACACTAATTACCATACACACCCATGAAACACCATAGTTAAAACAGTCTAAGTCTACACTACATTTGTGAGCTACCATAATACTGTGAAACCATAGTTGTTCCAAGCATTCTAAGTTTACTTGCTCCTAAACTAACTCTTGAAACTAAGATTAACTTGAGTAACTAACTTTTGAAACTAACTAGGATGAACTGATGAACTAAGTTATAAGCTGACTTTAGTAACTTTAGTAACTAGGTCACTTTTCGATACCTTTAGCAACTAGGCGCCGGACATCAGTTCCATGCGCCATGGAGCTGCGACGTACGCGGCTGTGCCCCTGGAAACCCGTGGGCATCGATGCCCTGGCCTTCAGCCCCAGCGGCACGCTGGCCGTGGGAAGGGAAAATGGCGCCATGGATGCTTGGCGGATGGCGGATGGGATGTTTCAGCTTGGTTGAAGGTGAAGGTGGTCATCGACGTATGTATATATATATATACACATATACATATATTACAAATATACATATATGTACACACGATATACATATCCACACACACATATATATAATTATATATATATACATATATGTGTGTGTGGGTACGTAGCCACACCAACAAGTGACAGCTTTTGCCGAGCTCGGCCAGGAACTCTGGGATTCGAAGACTTGGCACTTACGATGTGCCTTGGCCAAGTTCTGAGCTCGCGAGCTGAGCTTTTTTCAACGGGGGATTTCACCAAGAAAATGATGAAACATGGAGATTTAACCAAGGATATTTATGATGATTTAGGATCTAATATTCATAACTATGGGGATTTAATATGGGAATGATGATGATTTAGATGTTCAAAACCCCTGTTGGTTGATGAGTATCGTCATTGAACGGTGATTTTTACATATTTTCACCATCAAAACCATGGGGGCCCCATGGAAGATCATATAGATGGGAAATCCCATTCTGGAGATGACTTGGGATATGGTACGGAAATGGCAAGATATGGTAAAATTGGAATGGAATACAATAGAAATAGAATGGGACGATATGTGATTGGATTAGCCATGTGATGTCACTCTACATCATTTGAAATTGGGGTATACCATGGTATACATGTATACCCAAGAATCAACCTCGGTTGGGGATGGTGAATGCCGTTGGGTTTACATAATTGGGAAAATATATGAAAAAAATGCATAGTATAACCTCTGATAATTTAAGAGTTTGCTTTGGAAAATGGCCCATGAAAATAGATGATTTATGATGAGTTACCTATTAAACATTCTGATTTACCATAGCTTCGTTAAATTACCGGAGGTAGGACAATAATGGGTTTATTATGGAATACCACGGAAAATATAACCAAACTTATTATGTAGTTGGATGATCCATCGTAAAGTTCATTGGGATAGAATTAATCTTATCAGGGAATTATATAGAACTAAGTATAATCAGAAAGTGGATGGTATATTACCCAGATTCGTCATCAATCCACTAGTATGGATTTAAATATTACACACTCCCATTGTACACATAGGGATTATCATTATGGGACGGATGACCATACACCACATACAATGTTTTGACCATGGTGCCATGGCGCATATGTTAGGGAAGAGACAGCCAAATGAATCTACCACCATTTTCATTCCTATTCCAGACTTTTTCGCGCTTCAAAGCCATATTCCTATAGCAACTCCCGAAAAGTTCCAAAAGGATAGACAAGTAACATCTAATACTAACATAGTGCTGACTGCTAACCTTGCTTTCTCCAGATCTTGGGGGTCCTATAACCTTCAACTCCAGGTTTTTTTTCCGCGGTTCAGTGTCCAGGTTCCTCCCCTGGCAAGAACGGCCGCTCGGTGGTCAGCATCATCTGGGTGCCTGGCAGTGAAACAACGCCCGAGCGGCTCCTGAGCGCGGGACTGCATCGTGAGATCACCGAGTGGGACGTGCAGACTCTGGAACCGATTGAGATCCTGGTCCAACCGCCGTGGAATGGGCGGAACTCACCGGCGCCGATGAAGCGTTACGGATGGGTGGGAAAAGCTACAGGCTACGGGACATCATTTTTGTTCCATCAAAGATGGGGATGTCCTGAAATGTTTCCCTTAAAACAATCCAATGACAGGGCGTTTCCCATAAACCATAGACATAATCATGAGGAATGAAGCATCAAAAGTACGTGTCGACCATGGTGTGACAGCTCCTTTTAAGATTGGCCATGCGGATGCCGAGTAGTGGGCACACCTTTCTGGGGTGGAAGGATCTCCTGTGATTGGCAGGTTTGCACTGGCTTTGTCTGAAATTCGGCTAGCCCCATTTCGTCCGTGAAAATCAATGTTCATATTATCACGATCCCCATCTCAATGGCCATTTTTATATCATGATATATCATGATATATCCCATGTTAGATCAACCATGATAAATCCGGCCGTTCGTTGTCAGTAATGTCTGTCCAACTCTTTGTAGCCTGGTAAGCTGCAAATTCATGGTCCCCGTGGCATCTCCACATTGTCCACTTGGCCTTCCCAGCCATCTAGGGTTGATCACCAGATTCGCCCTAGCTGCTCTTCCTAGGGTCTTGTCATTTTTGGGCCAAAAAAATTGGGAAACGCCAAACGTGAAAAATCCTCAGTATCTCAGAAAGCTGGTGCCTGATGTCTTTAATCAGCACATCGATCCAATTCGATCCCCAACGCTGCGGATCTCTGGAAGCCCTGGAAGCCTTGGACCGGACCATCTGAGGACCGCCACTTCGGGCGGAGGCGCCATCTGGTCCCTGGCGATGTCCAAGGACAACTCGACCCTCTTTTGCGCCTGCGATGATGGCAGCCTTCGTAATTTATCCTTGGAGGGCGGAGTGGGCTCGTTGCTCGATTTGCTCGCAGGGGATGCGCTCGGCATGGGCATGGTAGAGGATCGCCTATGGTGAAGAACGGTAGGCCCAGTAGGCCACACTTAAATTGGGTGATTATATGTGATTATAGAGCAATTCAGGCAATTCATGTGAAGTATTATGGGACCCCTTATTAATGATTCACTACTCAAAAACACATTCAACGCTGTCACTGATTGCATGAGATGGCAGTTGGGGGCAGGATGGCAACATTATATATTCAGAATTTCTTCTAGTTTCAGTTAAGAACAAAAATAATGAACCATATCGAACCATCAAAAATAGGAGATTTGCATAGATTTGCAATCTAGTGACTGTCTTGGAGGCCACAAGAAGATTTCAATGAACATTCCATACGCGGACCAGGCTGGGACCAGGTGGCCCTGACCCGGCCAAGGCTCATGTACAAAGGTTCCATTCAGGTGGAACAGTCGCGCTTGCTGTGCCTTGGAAGTAACAACGGGAGAAGAAAATGCTGGGAGAAATTCGTTGCTTGATATGGTTTGATTTCTTGCCACTGGAGGATTTGATGATCTTATAAGTATAATATCCGGTGAAAGGTGCATGATGCAACCGTGGTGGTCATTACAGCACATAAATCACCCCCTAGTGCTGATCATGCTGGCTAAGCATCCAAGATCAGTCATGTTTTCATGATCTTTCCATTGTTTCAACATTCTTTTCACCATGTTTTCCCCTCAGAAAAAATGGGTCGTTCGACTCGCAACCGACGTTCGCCGAAGCTGGCTGCCCCGATGTAGATAAGGAGCGTGGCCGTGGGCTCGGAGCCGGGCACGGTCTTCGCGGGCGGCTCTGAGAGTCGCATCTCCAAATGGTCGGTGCGGCCCGGGGATGGGTCGTATGAAACTGTCCCTTGGGGTGGAAAAACGATGGAAAAACAATGGAAAAACCACTAAATAAATATGATTGTGTGTCTGGGGGAATTTAGAGTGATTTGTTGGTGATGAAGAAAGAGTGTAGTAATAACGTATAGTTGGAAGTGATTGATGATTTCATAGTGGTTTCAGCATGTTTCTGGTGATTGATAGTGATGTTTAGTTGATTTTCATAGTGATTTATTGTGATTTATGATGATTGTACCATGTTTTTTTTGATTCTATGGTGATTTCTATGGTGATTTGCAGTTTTTTTCACCCATCTCCATTGCTCCAGGTAACCAGCAAGACAAATGAGGGGAACATGATGGTGGAGCGCCCTGGAAATGGGCGTGGGGCCGACTCTCAGCATACCTTGAGCCTTGGTGGATCATGAGATTTCACGTGTGGCCTCCTGGCGAAGGGTAGTTTAGTACCGATCGTTGTTTTCAGTACTTTGGGTATGGCATAAGCTATAATTAACCTATAATAAAAAGCCAAAGAGACATGTAGGAGATCGAAGATTGACTATGATGATCCTCGGATTGTTGGTGTCATTTATTGTCATTTATCATGAATTGAATTTAGTACGTGATGTATTTGTTGGAATATGGAATGATGATGAGGATGTGGGTGAGGAATGAGGAATGAGAAATGAGAAATGAGAAATGAGGATGAGGACGATGAAGATGACAATGAGGACGATGAAGAAGATGAAGATGAAGAAGAGAATAGGGACGATGATGATGACGATGATGGTGGTGGTGGTGATGGTGATGATGGTGATGATGGTGATGATGGTGGTAATGTGTTTGGATACTCCCAATCTAGGAACAATTCACGGACACTATCACCACATAAGTATCTCAGGATTTGGCGCCTGCTCAATTTGGAGGACGAAATGCTGGCCAGTGGGGATAGCATCGGTCTGGTTTACATTTGGGACATCGCCGCTTGGCACTGTGAAGCCTGGGCTTAGTGAAGAGAAGCACATCACTTGGTGATTTTTTTTGGGGTTTCTGGTATATATGTATATATAATTAAATTGTTAATGCCCCAATTTGCTGGTTCAAAAGACATTGAAAGTTCTTAGTGACTTGTAGTTTTGTGATCTGTCAAACACCCCAATGTGGCAAACCTACCCTTTGATAAACCAACATGGCTATATGGAAACACATTTTTTGTAGGTAAATTGAACTAAATGGGTGGTTTTCGATCGCAAACTGTTACACAAGGGTTACATAACACTATGACAACCATTCATCACTACCCTCTGGTAAACTAACATAGCTATTGAACATGGCCATATAGAAATATATATAGAAATAGTGGATTTACCCATCAAACATGGTGGATCTTTCCATAGTTTTTCGTATTTTCCCATGGAGGATGGGCTTGGTCACCTTCCCCCCTGGCCCTTTACCAAACCAAGGTGGCCTGTGTGGTGCTGCAGCGCTTTGCCCAACACCAGGGAGCCTTGGCCGCCTGTACGACCCAGGTCAGATCAGATCCAAGAAATTTGAATCAAATTACCCTCTGGTTATTTAACATAGCCATGGGATATGGCCCATTTATAGATGGTTCACCTATTAAAAATGGTGATTTTCCATGGCTATGTTAAATAACCAGATGGTCGTACTTAAATCTTTGGTATTCAGAATAGGTTACCATCTGGTTCTGACTAACACTTCGCCATGGAAAGATCCACCCATTCTTAAGTTCGGTAAACCATCTATTTCTATGGGCCATGGCTTCCATGGCTATGTTAGTCATAACCAGAGAGTACTAATAGATTGAATCTTCAGATCAGATACCCTCTGGTAATTTAACATAGCTATGGAAAATCACCATTTTTGATGGAAAAATCCACTATTTCTATGGCCATTTTCAATAGCTATTTTGACATAACCAGAGGGTAAATCAAATGAAAGATGGCAATCCAACCAGTGTCGGTATTTCACATGGACCTGGACATACCTGCACCTGGACCAACTGTCATACCATAACGCAACGTGGGTGATGGATTTGGCGAACGAGTTGGTTACTCATCCCCTAAACGTTTACTGGATATATCTGGATATGAAATGTCATAAGTTTTTTTTTTTTTTAGTAGGCTTTTAAACAGATAGACATATGCTATGTCTATATTTCTTCGCCTTTTTTGTGGGAATTTACTTTTTTACGAAAATCTTGGGTGGCTCTGTGAGCCAACAAAAATGACAAACAATAACCACTTAACTCACCGTGTCATATACATAGTGGTTACATATAGTGTTTATGCAGATATATCAACAGTTTAAATAGGATGCCTAATAGGCATATGTATATTTTTTGTATCACTATTAATTTCAGTGGGGGTACTTTCTTCTCTATCTTTCTTGGGTGTTTTTTTTTTAAAAATATATATATATATATTATATAATTATAATTATATATATATATACATATATATTCACCACAAGAAACAGACAGACTTTACGTTTCGCCATCGCCGTCCATCGTTGCTTTTAGGGGACGTGACAGCGCTGTGCAGCAACGGTGAGCTGCTGATGAGTGGCGGCATCGATGCGAAGATTGCGCACTACACCCGCCTGCGGGGATCCCGGGAGGAGCTTCGAATGGCTTGGGACGACTGGGACGACTGGGACGGGGACATGTTGGTCTCTGGTTATGTCAAAATAGCTATTGAAAATGGCCATAGAAATAGTGGATTTTCCCATTAAACATGGTGATTTTCCATAGCTTTTTGTATGTTTACCAGAGGGTAGGCGTTTTTTTGGGGCAAAAATCAGGGACTTGGAGTGGGATATGAATATTTTTGAGGGAATTTTATGTTTTGGTTTTCAGGAAATGTCGTCGGAAATGTTGCGAATTGAATAGGAATTTCATGGGGTCGGTTTAATATCCCAAACATGTTATTGGGAATATTCCATTACACCAATAATACATTTCTATTCTATTGGGGATATCCCATTGTACATTTTACTGGGATTTAATGGGGATTGAATGCTTTAATGGGATTTATTGTGATACAATGGGATTCGGAATTCAATGAGCTATTTCATGAATCAGATAAAAAATGGTCAACGGTTAGTTTCACGTATAAGAACGTGTCATAAACTGCCCTTCCTAAGAAACAATCCCCTAATCTGGGAGGTTTATGATTGGGTGTAGCCCATCAGATAGGGGATGATTGCCACAGTTTTATGGGATTCTTTTATGGGATGAAACATCGGGTATCATCGATTTTTCACAAGCAACAATTCTTATCTAAATTTCAGCCATTCAGAAATTGGTTTGGGCGATGGACGTCCATCGAAATCGGTTCGGTTGATGGTTGGTGAAAAATCTCCGGAGGAGAGAAGCATCAAAAACCCATTGAGATTTGACTTTTTTGACTTGGGGATTTGACCATTAGGATGCTGAGTCTAAAACCACCATGGGAGTTTATCCTATGAGTGAGGGATTCTACTGACCATACTTCGCTGGTAAGCATGAGGGATTTTGAAACTGGTTATATTGATTTCTCACCACGTTTTCCTTATCATCTTTTTCCCAGCATGTATAAACTCATTTGTTTGAAGGGATCTGAAGCAATGTTTGGCACTTGGCTGGTGCTTCACTTTTGGCAGCTGGTCCGAAACTATGGTTGGAACGATTTTGCGAATGGGATACCTTCCCGTAATCTCGCATGGCAAATGTTTTTTTTTTTACATCGCAAGGATTGATTACTAGGGAGTACATCCATTCATATTCCATCAATATTCCATAGAATATCCGATGAATATTCCATGATATTCCCATTACATCCCTACAAAAGTAAAGTTAAGTAATGGTCACAAGCCATTGGATTATCCTACAAAATTGAAAATTCACAACTACCTGACAGATAAGATACCCGGAAGTTTCTTGGGGGTGTTCCTGAGAGATCTGCGATGCTGAAGATGCTGAAAAAAATGGTATATAGTATCTTATAAATCCTCATATAATGTGGGTAAAACAATGCCCCATTTTTGCCAGACATGACTGGGAATGGTAAGTTAAAAAACCACCGATAATTACTCATTTCTGGCGATTTGCCATATGGTGCAATTAACCACTATAAAGCACCATTAGCCATTGGTTTTAACAACTATTAAGGGTGGTTTACATTGGTTTTCCCCATAGTTTACTGTATAACCATGTATAACCCACGAACCATGGCCACTAACCGTTAGGGCGCTTCGTTCGGCAGGAACGATGGTTGCACAGCGATGTGACCTTCTGCGACTCGTCTGTTTTACAGAGCAGCGCGTTGATCGACATGAAAAATCCTTTGCTGATGAGTTGATGGATGGGATTATTATGGATAGTTATTGTAGGTTATTTAATAGTAATTGTAACCACTATTATTAACCACTTATGGTGATTATTACTCTGGTTGGTGGTTTGGAACATGGCTTTTATTTTCCATTGTATATGGGATCTCATCCTTCCCAACTGACTTTCATATTTTTCAAAAGGGTTAAAACCACCAACCAGTTATTATTTTGCTGGTGCTTAGTGGGGAATGGATGGGAATGGGGGAATGGGATTATTATTGATAGTTATTGTGGATCATTCCCTCATTCCCTACTAAGCACCAGTAAGTTATAATAAGGAATTTACTATATTACTATACCTGTAGGGAATATTATAAGTATAATATAATAATAAGGAATTCCTATAGCATTATTAGAATCAGGAACTTACGGTAATATTCCTATAGTATTATTATAATAAGGGGGATTATACTGTTTATACTTATTTTACCTGTAGGAATATTACTATATCTATTACCTGGCTTATTGGTGATTATAATAATGATATATTAAATAGGGATTATGATATCTGGCTTATTCGTGATTATTACCTACAGTCGGAATATTACTATTTCTCAATGGGAATTTCAGGATCCTAAAATGGAGGTACTGTACCATATAAGGCCATATTTTGTGGGGATATTCCCTTACATAGCCCTTACATAGGCCTTATATATGGTAGGTATCTCCAATAAATCGGTTCCTGAAATGGCCGTTGAATTTCTAACCTACCAGTCTTGGATTTTTTTCCGCCATGTTGGGGGATGGTCATCAGTCCTCCAGGGGATTTGATATACCCACCGTGTAAGACGAATCCCCAATGATAGTGGGATGACCTCAACCCATTCAATAGGGGGTGGAGAGACCTGATGACACCAACAGATCACAAACCAAATTCAAGACACCCTTTGACTATATGGCTATGAATCAATACCTATTAATACCATTTTTAGAGGGATGAACATCCATTTACCAGCTATTTCTATGTTCACCAGGGGTACAAGGTTTTGACCCACTGCCATATTGATATGTGGTGTGGAATTATGAACTTATTATTCATGATGGATTGGATTGGTTTAAGGGAAAATCTTAACCAGAAACCATGGTTTTTCCCTCCAAATCCAGGGTTTTCCCTTTCAAGTCTGGTTGTTCCCCATTTCGCAGGTCATTCACACGACATCCGGGCCATTGCCATCTGGAACAGCTCTCAGGCGCCACCACTGAAAAATGGTCCGATTTTCAAAGTTAATAGATGGTTAAACGGTTCAACCACAAAAAGTAACGGTACCCTGCAGTAAACGAATAGTGTTCTATGGAAAATTGGCCCACAGAAATAGATGATTTACCCGTTCAACATGGTGATTTTCCAGTTCGCTACATTGAATTACCCCAGGGCATTCCATGTGTGGGGTAGAACATGCTAGAACTATGGTTGCCAGTGGCGATTCGGGAGACGGCTAGTCAGGGCGACCGGCAAAAACCCACCTACGTCTCTGGTGGTGTGGCTGGGAATCTTTTCGTGCAGGCATGGGGCGATGTGGGAAGAGTGGGGGATTCAAGGACGCCAAAGAATGTTCACGACACAGTGATATTATTTGTATATTTGTATAATGTGGGTAAAACAATGCCATGTTTACCAGCCATGACTGGGAATGGTAAACATACCACATCATACCACCTATAAAAATGGTGGATTTTCCTGGGGGATGGTGCAGATGGCATTGTTTTACCCACATTTAAATCTTTCTTGGCCATTTTCAGTGCAAGGTCCGTGGCCAAGGGCGAATCAAAAGACCGATGGCCTCTTGGATCCCTTGGGTCGGAAGTTCACGGGCCATCAGGGGCACCCTCTGATTATTTAACATAGTTATGGAAAATGGCCCATTTATAGATGGTTTATGGATGTTTATGGTATTTGATGGTGATTTACCGATTAAAGATGGTGATTTTCCATAGATACGCTAAAGAACCATAAGGTAATTAAATGTCCCATTTTGATTTGTTTTGGGGATTTTGAACATCACTTTCAAGTACGTATTTGTTGGAGATTGTATCCCCAATAGTTGGTGATGTGAAAAATGAGTTCGTTTATCAACCCTTGATATGGGCAGATTCAAGATCCAGCGCCAGAGTTCTTGCATGCTTTAGTGACCTGCTGAGCATGCCATTCTGGGGTGATACACAAGTCTGACCCACGGCCAACTGTAGGGGGATTGGATATTACAAGACGGTATGCACAGTACATCAATCATCAACATCATTTTCCTGAGAATTTAGTTTCCTAACCATATGACAGAAATGATATGGTGATTTAATCATCTTTAATCTATGATATTTAGTCGTATTTAATCTATCATAATGCTGATTATGCTTCATGGTTTCCTAAGCATTGAATGGTTTCATGGTTTCCTAAGCTGATGAAGAACGAATCGCCCAGGAATGCTCCGCCTTCTCACCCTTGATGCACCAAGTTGCTCTGGCGGAGATTCGGAGATCATTCGGTGAAAGATCCAATCGCAAGGCCGCAAGGTGGTGCCCCAGGAAGTTAGATTGGTTGATAACATTCGATAACTAAGGTGTATGGCAATAATTCTAATTCTTGTTACTAGGGTATACTAGGGTATACTAGGGTGTTGGATTCAGTTAAATGATGTTGGATGATGTTTAAACCAACAATCATAACATATATTGTTAAACTGAATAAACGGAACATCAAGGGGGCATCACCTTGCAATGGGTGCTCAAAATTTGGACTGTATGGAGTTTGAATCATGGTTGAAGCATCAAAGGAGGGGTTTGACCTGGTTGAAGCAGAGGTATGATTTGATGGAGTTTCCCTCTTGCGACCTCTTTGAGAGCCAATATTTCATAGAGAAAACATGACAAACCATGACAAACCCTCTCTGGGAGCTCACCTCCTCCGCGCCAGTGGCGCCACTTGAGGTGTGCTTTGCCCAGTCCAGTCGTTTCATGCTCACGCAGCAAGCAAGACGGCTGCACCTTTGGTATATGAAGGACCGGAGCGATTGGAAGAGCTATTGAACATGGCACATTTATAATTAGTTGGCTTGTCTGTGAATAGTGGTGATTTGTGAAAGTTATGTGAGTTTACCAGAGACTAACTACGGTGACCCCTCCAATAATAGCTGGTTGGTGGTTTCAAACATTGTTATTTTCCATAATATATGGGATGTCATCCTTCCCATTGACTAATGATTTTTTTTTTTTCAGATGGGTAGGTATACCACCAACCAGATAGATGGTTAATAAGCCCCTTGGTGAATAAGAAGACCTTGATCATCAGTCGCCTTTGGTTGGCTGAATACCCTGCTTCGGATTGGTCTACTATGGTGCCCCAGTGTCTGTTGCTTAGGCCCAATGATCTATAGATATCCACCACAGCCTATAGTAGTATTCCACCAATATACCCTTCAGTAAATTAACATAGACCCTGAAAATAAGCAATTTATAGTGGAAACTAATCTTCCAACCCCTATCTGCCAGGGTCTATGTTAATTTACTGGACGGTAACTTAACCACGAAATTATCATTCTCGTTTTGGTTAGCTACTGTATATCCAACTTGGTTCAAACCAACTTAGCTATCGTGTTTTTTTTGGGCCCCACCTTGCTCAAGTTGAGAAGTACCCGGTAAACGAGCAAACCCCACTGGTGAACGTTTGCTTCATGTATTTAGTCCTGTGCATGATTAGGGGAACATGAGATGCTGCAGTTTTTTCCAGGTGCCTAGGCTTGGTAATGTGATACCTTTACTGAATAGGATATTGTGGATATATATATATATTTATATTTATATTTATTTATTTATGTACACACACATATATATATATACACATAATACATCATGATGCTCAAGTTGAAGATGCTAGCAAGGGAAACTGACCTGCCTACCACAATTATCAGGCAGTTCCTTTTGGGCTTGGAACCGAAGCCCTGGAATTGGGTGCGGCCTCCATTGCAGGAGCCACAGCTGCGGCTATTGGACGGAGAACTGGTTGAACCTGAAGTTCAGAAGGTACCGAGAGCTTTCAATGATAAACTCGGTTGTGCACGTAAGCTTTCAGGGTGCTATTTTCTGCTACCTGCTACCAGTCATTATCCAAAAGTCTGCCTTCCGCCGGTTTTTGCATATTTTCTTGAGATGAGTTTGCCACGTTCCACCTGTTCCATAGACAGCCTGGTGAAACAGGCTCTTGGTTGAACTTTTGAAGCTTTTCTCTTTCATCCGGTATTATGGTCCTCCCAAAGTCATTGACAGTGCAATATTTTTCCAGTAACATTGAAATCTTGGAGGGTAAACCTTATTTTCAGGCCCCAAGTTCCGAACTTACGATGTTCCGCGAAGACGTTCATAGACGTTCCGTAGCGGGATCACCTCGCCTCGCGAGGTCATCTCCATCATTTTGGCGAGGAAAGTGAAAAGCAACCCACCTGAAGCGCACTGCCAGGACCTCATGAATAGATAACCATTATTTTTTTTTAAGACATACCAAAATCGGCTGACTTTGTTTTTCTTTTGGGTTGCATATATGTTTTATATTGTTACATAGTTATTGGTCAACTTTACTTTATTTCCTTGTCACATATAGTAATATAGATATTTAGATAGATATATAATTACACATATTATATATACATATATATATATTAACACACACACATATATATATACATAAATATATACATATATACAGTAAATATATATACATATATAAATAGATATACAAATATATACATATCCCAAACGCTCATGTTAGTATTGGAACCCTCAGAATGCCTTGGTCCCTCGGGGAAAGAATGGTGAGGGCCCATGAGGGCCTCTAAGGTATTCAGGACCCTCAAATACCCTCAAAGATCACTGGTTTGGATGTGTTTTGGATCCTGGGACGGTTGGTTGACCGCAGCACCTTTTTTTCATCGGCCTCCCTGAGCGTTCTATTGGGGCGAACGTCCGGGCACCAAGTCACCAAAGAGATCACAGCTTGTTCAACTCTAGGTGTACCAAACATAGATACCTTTCCAAAGTCCTTCGCGACACATTCCCTTTGTGGGTTGCCCTTGCGATGCGACCTAGTCGCCCCACCCAGTCCTCCGCAGCCAACAATTGAGACATACGCGGGTTGATCCGCTCACGCCTTGTCACCTTCGCGTGATGGTAGTAGTGATGATGCTTTGTAAGCAAGTACCACATTGTGCGGCCGGGATCTCTCCCCCTGGCATTTCTGCTCTTGGTGTGAAGAGCAGCATAGCTAAGAAGGTGTAGATTCACTGATTGGTAATATGACTCGGCCTCCTCCTCCGTCAAGACAAGACCTGTTGTGTCCATCTTTCGCAGAGCGCTCGCGTATGCATGTAGGCAAGTAGACACCATGCGATCCAAGTCTGTGGCCCGTTGACGCGAAGCAAACTCCACACAGCAGTTAGCAATCCAAAAAGTCACAACTTTGGATGGAATGCCTTTGCTCGAAAGCACGGGATAGTTCATCCTAGTCTTCCTCCCCAAACGAGCGGGTGTGAATCTGGGCTGCGAAACCACCAGCCTGTGCTGCTTTTTCCAATTCAGAAAATGTACATGAGCTTGGCGTAGCACCACTGCTAGGGCATCTTGGTACAAACCGTTTGGAAAGTTCCCCCAGTATCCCCTTTCAGCCAAATAGATGATGGCACTGCCATTCACAGTTTTCCCAGTACCAAGCAGCTGCGAATGCAAGCAGTCATGTAGAACTCTATCCAGCGAAATGCCCAATGAAAAAATCACAGAACCTTGACGCAAACATTTTTGAAAGTGAAAACACTATGCAACGCATTGCAATTCCAATTGTATCATTTGTAAGGTGGGCAAATGAAAAAGAATTCAAAGGATAAGTCTTATACGCCTAGATGCGGTTTTGATGGAACTCGCTTAGGTCAGGTAAGCTTGATGCATGAGCAGCGTTTTCGCGAAAATCAGCAAGTGTCATACCAGGGTCTTCAGACTTTTTCACGCAACCACAAGTTGAACAAAAGGCATTAGCCCTGTAGTTGTGGAGCCCGTACACATCCCTGAGAAATTTGAGATCCCCTTGAATGGAGGATAGCAAAAAGACATAGCCATCGGATGACCAGTCATGAAGTACTGTTGGGTCCACCATGCCTCGCACCCGGTCCACCACAGGTTTCATGATATCATCGTAAGTGTGTTCTGTGGCAGCATATTCTGGATATATAGCAATTGGAAAATACCTTGTAAGCGATGAGTTTCCATATGCAAAGTCCGAGCACCACCCAAGCGCTGTAATTTGCCCAGTTTCAGAACCTCTGTAAGCCGCAATACCATCACCATAGAAACTCATGGGGATGATCTTGTCCATCACTGGGTAGTCATGACATGGGCTACCTTTGAACCAGTCACATGTATTTTTGCAGTGGTTCCAGAAATTTCGGACTTCATCCGGAGTATGTTTTCCAAACATTGTGTGATACCAGACTTTCTTTCCTCTGGCATACAGAGCATTCGCCATATCATCCGGGTATATCACAGAAACCTCTTGCCATTGAATTGATGCTGAAGCATGGCAATAGAATCGAGCTGGAACACTGTGGATTTTGACCCCCAGGCGTTTCGATAGAGACTTCAATAATATATGGAAGTCCCTTTCAGCATTTTGGGTATGTTTGCCGCTTGTACCCACCAAAGAGATACGATGCACTAAATCAGTTTTTTGTACAGTCCCACCGGATTGTTTGCACCACTGAAGTGCAGAAGCAGCTGTTTGTTGAACCTGGGCAACACCCCAATCTTTTTGGTCTAAGGACAGGGGGAACATCATAATCAACAGTTGTATACGGGATGGTTCATTGATAATCTTTGTAGAGCTCAGGGTTTGTCCCATGAAAAGCAAGTTCATTTGAACCCAAAATCCAAGGTCCTATCCCGAGGGGAAAAAACATCAAAACTTGAAACTACCCATCCATGATTGAATCCTGGGTTGTTACATGGATTATATAATATACATCCAAAATATGGATAATATGTGGATAAATTATCAATTTGTTGTAAAATTTGGTGATAAAAAAATCAAAACAAGTAACTCTGGTCGCGCTGGCTTTGCCAGATGCGAAATCATCCACCAAAAGGTCTTGAAATTCTGGAAGTTGTTTGGGAGGGGCTCCCCTTGCTTTTGCAGCCAAGATATGTGGTTCCTCATGCGGTGTCAATCGAGGTCGCTTGGATGGCTGCTCCTGTGCCGGAAAGTGACACGAGGCTTGGGAAAAGGGACCTGGGTCGAACATTCCAAGATTGATTCAGTGGGTTGATATATCTTTGAACATTGCACTAGACTTGCTAATTTTTTCAACATAAGCGATACGATGTTTGATCAAAGATTCTTAAAACGGAAATATCCCCTAGGTAGTGTCCTTTGCACCATCATTCTTCGATGATGTAGCTGTAGTAATGTCACGTCGTCTTTGGAGTCCTGGCTATGGGGAATCTAGATGAATTTATTTAGTCGAAAAATGATAGATGGCTTTCCATTTCCAACTGAACAAAGTCGTCAATGAGATCTTCAATTTGTTCCCCTTTGCGCAAGATGTCACCATATTCTGGCATGGTAAAGCTAACGCACAGCATTGCTGCCACAGGGACTCTGGTCCAGCTGTGACATCCATCCCCTAAGTTGGCCCCTTAAGAGCATTGATTAGACAAGACCATCAGTTTTGAAAAGAAAACTTGGTCACTCAGAAAAGAGATTGGCGTCATGTGTTTGACGACTGGAAACGTGCTCCATCACTTGGCCCCGCTCGAGGTGCCCTTCGCTTTGTCCTGGAAATTGCGTGGGACCCAGTGCAGTGGACTGGATGGAGCAGGAATTGCTGTGAATGGAACTGGACCAAGGCATCTGGAGGGTTCCAATACTAACATGAGCGTTTGGGATATATATATATATATATATTGATGGGTTGGATATTGAACTAACATGTTGGAATCTAAAATCATGTTGGAACTAACAACTAATAGCGTATGGAACTGACAACTAACATGTTGGCATCATGATGGCAACGATCCCCAGGTGTAAAATCATGTTTCCATAGATGGGCGTACCCGGTATATATACCAAAAAAATGGTAAAACACAACTGTATCAGTATGAGGTGGATGTTTCTTGTTGTCACCAGATTGGATGCAGTTATGGCCCTTTACAGTTATAAGTAGTTTCATAATGATCTATAACCTGAGTTATAGGAGATATATTTCCATTTATAACTGTTAAGGGCCATAACTGTGGATTTTGTTTTGGGGGAAACCGTCCTTTGACCCCGACGAACGCGTTGGCTTCGTCAGAGTATTGGCCTCACCAGCATCCTCCTGGTAGAGCTGCATGCGCTGGAGTGCCAGCGTGGTAGCTGCGGTCAACTGGTCCACCTCCGAAGGATCAATTTCCTCGCGGGATATGAGAATATGGGTTATTATGGTGGCTATTTCATGTAATATGCTCCATAGCTTCGGGATTTTCTGGATCGACATATATATGAAATTATAAAGGATATCTCCAACTCGAACAGTCATACATTGTCACCCAAGTGGGGGTCACAAACTTCTCGGGTTCTCCTTGTTCACAGTCATGCGTGTGAGCTGGATGAATGAACGTTCCAGCTCATCCGCATGCCCCTGGAAGCTTTTGCCTTAGTAAGCAAACATGGGAACACATGTATTATGTACATATTAAGCATGGGAAAGGAACTAGATAATCAATAATATGGGATAAATTTGAAATATTGCCATGTACCTAATTTTATCCAAATTAATTGATGGGGTGAGTAATGAGGCAAGCTACTCAATGCCTCCTGGTGCTTCAAGTGCGCCAGTTTCACGGGCCACATGCGCGCCCCCTGAAGGTCCCCGGACAACTTATTCAAAATCCACAGGGCACGAGGGCGAAGTTCATCAGGCATTTCATTCCTGAACACCACCAAAAGAGTAGATGTGGCATTTCACCATGACCAAATGGAAATACATTCGCTTTGGACTCATTTTTTCAACACAGATATGGCAATATTTGATCTAGATATCTCAGGGATCTTGATCTATGTTTGACATTTGTTTGATTAATCCAAGAATCTTCCTCCTCCCGGCACCCTCCCCGGCTGACTTTGGCTTCGGCTTGGCTGCGGCCTTGGGCTTTCCCTGAGGACCTTCAGCCGATGGCGCAGCCACGCTTGTGTCGGGAGTCACAGCACCACCCTCCGACTTGGGCAGCTGCAAGCTGTGTAGGCGAAGGGGTTCACACATGATGCCACCCCCAAATGCATTCAACTCAGTCTCTGATGCAAACCGTTCAGCCTAGCCAGGGGTCACACAGTAGAATGAATCATCACCATGGGATCCCGTATGCAATTGAAAACTGGTGTATTTTTCTTCATGAAATGAATGGTATTTTTTGTCAAGCTAATCACCATCAAACATGTTGAGCACCTGCTCACCGGTGGCTTCACCAGAAACCGAAAGATCCACACGATCTTCATGTTCGTCCTCATCAACCCGTTCCATGTCCAACAAGACATAAAACAACGTAGCATTTGCATCTCCCGGGCTGTCAGGGTGCTCTTTGAACTCCGAGTTCCGGGTCTTCATATCAATGATACGATTCACTGTTTGCTCATCATTGTGCATAGCCATGAGCTGCGCACGGGTCTTCCAGCCTTGGCATGACAGTCTTGGTATCAAATGATAGCGATGCATATTTCCATCATGCCTACATGAAACATATATAGTGATCATCATGATATATATAATATATATGTATGTTTTACATATACATGCATACATCCTGTTTCATTGTGGTCCTGCAGTTCGATTTAGGAGTGTTCCAGTGGTTCCCCAAAAAAAATGCCACCGGTGGACCTCTCATGGCTGCCTAAGGTTTGGACCATAGCGCTTTCGCCCAATGGTTCTGTCAGTGCGGCTCCTGGTGGCCTTGATGGACAGCCTTGGTGGAGTGGCAGAATCAAAGTAACCATAACCAAGAGGGATCTGGGGAGACCACTTGATTGACCATGTTTCCACATATTTGTTTGACATATAGATGAGAGCCCCGTACCCGTATAACCACCAAGAAACTTTGACCAGTCTTTTCCAGCTTTCAAGAAAGACTGGAAAACAGCATTCTTTGCAGCACGACTCCTGCTCTGAACAGCTTGCTTCCATGATGCCACAATTTCATCGGGGATGCTGTAGTTTTCACTTGCATCCAGCTGCCTTGCATCAAGGGGAAATCAAATGGGAACTCAAATTAAAATATGGTGAATTAAATCAAAATTATGCGAAGAATCCATGGGGAAATGAACTGGAGAAATCAAAGTAACGAAGCATCTATTGGGAAATCAAATCATACAGTGATAGAGTTGTCAACTCAATATCAAAGCTGGGTTTCAGGTTGTGGGTTCATATGTTTTCACAGACAGTATGATTGTAATACCCCCCTACACCTGTGAAATGATTCGGTCCTAGGTATATTAATATTAAATGCATGAGGTCCACCCGTTACAGGCCTCTTCATTTGAGCATAGTGAGCCTGTCGCTCTTTGTAGCCTTCAAATGTGACTTCTGCACCAACCTCAAACAGAATGGAAGCTGATTTTGGAGCTAGATTTGATTTCTTTTTAAATCTAAACTATGTTCAAGAAGGGTGATGGAATTTGATCCATGTTTTCTTTAATGTTTTTATGTTCATCAATGCCACTAAGAAACGGGGGCTGAAATGTGGATCTGGCTGGCTAGCTGCGAAGCTGGGATCATGCCATTGCTGGCTGGTGCTGCTGGAAGGGGGCTAGCTGCTGGCTTTGGGCTTGCACTTGCTGGTGGCGGTAAGGCCAATGACCGAGGCGGCACAGCTGCTGGCACATGTGGGGCTGCTGCATGTTTGGCAGGCGGAGGCACAGGCAATGTGGTTGCCGTTGCTGGTGTTGCTCTGGCAGGGGCTGGAGGCAAGGGCATGGCTGCTGGTGCTGCTTGTGGTGGTGCTGCTGCTGATGCTTTCATAGGCGGTGCAGGGGCCAAAGTCAAAGGCTTCAGCACTGGCATTTTTGCTGCAGGCTTGAGTATCGAAGTGGTTGCTTTGGCAGGTGCTGCGGTGTCAGGCAGGCTGTGTACAGTGACATTCTGTGTAAATGTCACTTGTTTGGGCTTCTTTGCAACTGCAACTAATGCTGTCTCCTCAGGATTGGGGTCTGGGAGTGCGTTCTCAACACACGGCCTCGAAGGGTCTTCTAGCCACATGAGCCAAGACACAAGCTCTTCCTCTTCATCATCAGCCCCAAATCTGGGGATATCCTCATCACCACCGACACCAAAGATCTCATCCCGTCTCCAAAGCTCGAACTGTGGAAACAGGCTATGTCTTTCTGCTTTTTGAATGGAACGAGTGATCTCCACATCATCCATTTTACAGACCCATGCTCGAACCCTCTCTTCTCGCTGAATATCGGTTTCGGTTGTCTTCCCATCATCAGGTGTTGGGGTTGGAGCCGGGCACGTTGCTGGCGTAGGGGCAGTGCTGTGATCATCAGGGCTTGGGGTGTTGGCCTTTGCCAATGCTGCCGTGGTGCTGGAAGGTGAAATGGCTTTGGCTGAGGTGGGTGAGGCTTTGGCTGAGGATGGGGATGGAGCGGTTGACTCTGTGCTTGTGGGTGATATGGGTGATGTGGGACGTGAGGCTTTGGCTGAAGTGTCAAGGGCCAGGCTGGCACTGGGTGGCAGAGTATCTTCACGTTGCTCTACCTTCATGCTTGGCCGTGCTTTCTGCTTTCTCAGAGCTGCTGCTGCTGTGTTTTGTGTTGGTCTGACCTCCATTTTCACCCCTGCTTTGGACATGGGCACTGGGACTCCATGGACATTCACGTAAGCTGGTGTTCCTGGCGATGGTTCGGTCTCGGGACAAGCTGGTGGTGATGCTTTGGGCGGTGGGGGTCGCAAGACCATGGCGGCATGGGCTGCCACAGGCGGCGGGGCTGCCAATGGATTGGCCAATGGGGTGGCAGGAGGTCTGCCTGTTCCCTTCACTGCACATGCCTTTTCAGTTTTTGTTTTCTTTAAGGGAGCCTCAGGTGGCGGCACCATGCTATCAGGCACCCGGGGCGCTGAGCATTTGGCTTTCTTGTTCACACTGGGGCTTGGAGCGGGCGAGGGTCGTTCAGGCTTTGCTGGCACAGGTGTCATGACTGGGCTTGCTTTGGCGCAGCTGCTTGGGGATGCTGTAGTGGAAACGGTCTCTGCACTGAGTGGGGAAACTGACCTAAGATACAGAAAATATCAGACATGTAAAATGAGTAGATTGTTGTGAAATGAAGGTAGTTGTAAAAAGTAAAATGAATTTGTGGTGAATTGATGATGAATTGGTGGTTGGATTTCATACCAAGTGGCTCCATCAACTTCATTGCAGGATCATCTCGAGGTGAAAAATCCAAATTGGTAGGCCAAAGGATATCTGTCACCTGCATGGGGCACTGTGGGAGACCCATTCACTTTTGCAACACAAGGTTTGGTACACCTACCTGGATTATATCAACAAGAATCGGCACCTGGGACTCTGATGCAGCGACCGTGGTGGCTTGGGAATCTTCCTGCATGGGTGTTTTTTCTATGTTTGTTCCCCTACATCAATCAATGAAAGAAGGGCTGGCCATATTTTCATAGATACAGTTTGCAGGTACCCACTTGAACTATCCACTGATTATTCAACCTAGTTATGGAACATCATATACTGTATATATAGACCATGTTCGATAGATAAAGAACCAGCGGGGTAAGTTGGAACAATCCCCACACCAAAATGTCCTCCACAGGGCTGAATCCAGCGGGAGATGTCATCGATCGCGTCGCTGGTGGCGTGTGGAATGCCTCCAGCTTTTCAATTTACAAAATACCAATTACTTACACATTCATTGATGCCCATGCAATGATCATGGAAGGGTTGATTTATGATTACAATCTCGCCTGGGAAGCTCCAGGAAAACGTCGAAAGAACGCTTTCTTATCAGAAGCAGTGCAAGGGCTGAAGCTAACAGACCTGTTGTGGTCCTGGGAATCACATTTAAACAACACACGTCCCCCAATGGAAGGGATATGAAGGGGTGCAAACAAATGACACATCAAAAGTGTTTTCGGTCCTCCACCATCTTCCCAAGATTGCTCACCATGTTTTCTCAGGTCTACTTCGACCAAAATGGAGCGGCTGGGAGACCAAGATCAGACAGGGTGAAAAGTGGTACCCCAAAAAAAACTTATCTGACGGTATTTGATGGTATCTGACGGTATCTGATGGTATCTGATGCCATCTCACGGTAACCTATTTGGAAATTAGATGCAATTTCTATCTGACGCTATCTGACGCTATCTGACGGCTGGTCCCTCGCGAAAGTAAGGATTCGAGGGACCGCCAGGGACCCATCCGATGCTATCTGACGCTATCCGACGGGCTATCTTTCCAAATGGTGGTGGTCCCCTGTATCTGATGGTATCTGACGCTATCTGACGGTATGTTTTGGATGGCCCCCGGTGATGATATCTGACGCTATCTGACGGTATGTTTGGATTCCATTCCCCACATGCCCGGTTTGTTCAACGCTTTCTGGAACACTCATCAACAGATAACCTGTGGAGAGCACCCAAGATTACCGATGAACCATTGGAAACATTTTTTTAAAGCAGCTATCATTTTATAGAGCTCATTTTCATTAAAACATTGGGTTGCCTTCATAATATGAAAAATAATCTCATCCCAATAATCTCATCCCAAAACTACGGATGGAAGAAATCCTGCACCAGTGTAGATGGGTTGTCCATGATTATACTAGTAACGTATAATCCCATATTTAGAAAAGGTATCATATATGGCATCTCACTGGAGCAGGCTTTCTTCCGTCCATAGTTTTTCTAAAACCCGTTCGGGATACCCTTCAAAGATAGGATGCACAAACATACCCTACATCCCATGTGCTGTCCCTGCATTTTTCTTGGGCACGAATGTGCGATTGTCCCCCCACATTTATCAACATGGGAGCTAATTGAGCACAGGGGCGCCAAGTGTACATTGAATTGTGGCCACCAACATGGTCAATTGGTAGGACCCAGCGCTAGGATCACACAAATCCACCCTAGCTATAGAGATTCACGTCGTGATTTGCTACGACGCTCATTCAAATAAGTTTCCAACCAAGACATCACATGTTCTAGGTTAGCGTCATCCCAAGTATCCTTCTCATGGTTCACCATTGGTTCCACTGGTGCAGAAGTGGACATCAGGTTCTGCGGAGGAGCCGCTGGATTGTGGAGAGGAAGCCAGGCATCTCGCACCTTGGTGATTGCGCTGGCTGGGCGAACTGCTAGTGCAGTGCTGGGCAATGTCCTGTCCACATGTGGTTCACCTGTGCCTGAAACTACTGACTTCTAGGGTTTGTTCCACATGAAGAACATCAACCATGTTGCCGGAGAATAGCATGGATCTACTTGGAACAACCAGTGATGTTGCCTTTACCATGAATGCTAGCATTGACTAATAACTCATAGATCCCGAATCACCCCCAAACCCCAAGGATTTGACCAAAATGTCTCCATGTGTTGGCAGCCCAAGCGCTGCACGGGCAAATCGAATGGGATACGCTTGGCTCTCTTTAAGCCGTTGGCCACCCTTGAAGCGACGCCTTCCCCGGCGATCAGTGTAGTGAATCACCAAGCCTCGTCGTCCAATATACCGGCGACGTCGCAGTCTCCTGCGGCCGTTAGGTAATTAGGGTATTCAAAATATGTAATTATCATGTGGAACATATATTATCCTTCACCCAATATGTATATATTCTGCATTTATTGGGTTGTGGTTCATTCATGGGGGCCATGTACACATTATTCCCCATCCTTGAATTATATGAATATAGGTGGCTCTGCTACTGCGTTGAAACCAGGAAAGTCCTTCGTAGTGGTTCAATAAAATTGGAATTAGACCACAGCCGAATAGGTTTTGGAGTTCCAGATCCATATTCACCAAGCCATGTGAAGGTCGAGCTGATGCCAACATTTGCAAATAGTTTGGCCAGTCGTGGATGGAAAGGTAACTCAGTGGAGGTTGGGCATCAAGAATCAAATCATTAAGCCTTAAGCGTAGTAAACTTTGACAAACATATCATGTACATTGTGGCACAATTAAGATTCAAACCAATGATGTCATCGGATTCTCAATGACAAACTTTCCACCGACGTGCAAGATGGCGTAGCAGAGCAACGCGCACTTAGATGCGCAACTGGTGACCCCACAAAAGTGAACACCACACCGTTACGGAATGTTACGGACATGTTAAGAAAGGATTGCAAAATAACCCCAGGGCTTTTGTATACCAATCTCATGAATCTCCAAAACCACCATTATAATGATACATATTTGGGATCCCAGTGAAACTCCATAAAACCAATTTCCAGAATCCAGATAGCCCTAGCAGAATCATGCAGTTGATACGAACCCAACATGTTCATCACCTCCTGATGTTGCTGTGCAAGCATCTCGTGAAACCAAGGTATTAGCCAATCCTGCGGACTTCTCATTCCTTGGCAAATGCAAGGAGTGTGGGCCCCAACTGGGATCATTGGAGAAGGGTTCCAACAGGTATGCAAGTCATTTTGGATATCATCAGACCCCCTAGTTATATGTGGTCATGTGTTCATGCATGGAATTGTTCAATTGGTCTCCTTTCATTGGGGTTTTGAAAGCTTTTACGATCCAGAATTTAACCTATAATTTACATTTCCCAGAACTGCACCCCCAAGAAACAATGATTTTGTTTCTTCAAGGTTCCGGTATGCAATAAGAAGTACCACAACTATATTGGTCGATTCAAAACACTTGGGTTGTTAAATTCCATTCATGTACCCACTAATTGCAAGTGAGTTTCGATCCAAGAGGACAGTCTTTTGAGCGATGACTTGTTCCTCCTCAGAGCGGGCAAGTACTTCAAAGACTAATGTTTGATTGGGTTTTGATTTTACATATGATGTCGATGAGAAATACGTGAACTGTACATTGATCATACATTACAGGGTGGATGGTGTCTTCATATATAATAAACATCGATAGTTTTTTTTTGTTGGTGGGGAGGGGCACCTCTCAACTGATCCTGTTCTTTAAATATCCATTGGCAATCCAACCCCAAAATGGGAATTCCTTTGTGAATCAAGTGTGAGTCAAGACCAGCAATATGGATGCCTTACCAATGTCCAAAAAAGAATAGACATCAAAAAATCATTTTGACCCACAACAGTCAACTATGTTTGTTCAAACTTGGCTCTTGGGCGAGTTGCGATTTATGGTGATCCAAGTGGAACAAGGAATCCCCATGACCACCAGTCCAGTCGTTGCGAGCTGTAACACCGCCAGCAAATGGCGACAGAATCCTTTGGGCTCCAGTATGTCCTTAGGTATCCAGGGGATGAGCACAAACCAAAGGTAAAGTAGAGAGGCCCAGAGACATAAGGTTAAACCTAACATCCATATAATCTTGTAAATACAAGGGTCGTCAGCTTCATCTCTGGAGATATCAAGAGTACACACCTTGTGGCCAATCTCTGTAAAGGCCTTTGAAATTCGAGCACGTCCAGCGAACATGTCAATGCAAGTGAACTTGCCCGGAGTGTGCACAAATGCCTGTCATGGGAACAGATTTTGAAGTCCCATGGATGTCACAGAACTCGTGTAACCTACGGTAACCCCAAACCATCGAAACTTAGACTTTAGCTTTCAGGATTGTTAGGATTTCCCTTATTGGAAACTTTCATATCACCCCCATTCTCAAGGAATTAGGTCGTACATGTACAGTATATGTATGGCCATACAATATTACCTTCTAACTCTAGGCATGGGATAAAATATTCTACGTAGGCATGGGGTTATTTAAATGTTATATAGTTCTAAAATGGGGATCCCCCAAACCGTAGGTTTCAATCATACTCAAATGGCACCATTTTAGAAATTAAAACCATGGATATATTTTTAACCCCCAACTCTAGGACCTGCCCAAGTAAAGCCATCAAGCACCACAGCCGGAAAGGCATTCCAAGCGGGTGAGTGGGCCCATCTGGGATCCTGCGAGGGATCATCACTGGGAGCCGCTCTTCCTCTTCATCCATAGCATGCCTTAGTTTGAATATGTTTGAACACATGTTTTGCAGATATCCCATAATTACCCATATGGGTGCCCTTTTTTAGGTTTAAACCGGTTACTTTACAGGTGAAAAAAGGGCACCTTATTTTGAGAGATACTAACCCAAATGGAGCGATCACAGACCATAAACTTTTAATCAGGTAAGGTTGTGTTAGGTTCAGTCCAGTTGCGCCCTCTTTGATTGGGACATGATGTGGGCCGGCGCTGCTCTTGGGACCAAAACACTGCTGAGGCTGGCTGGATCCCACCACCAACTTGTGACTCTACATCTTCAAGTTTTACGAGGCACCGCAGCTGGTTGCAAAACAAGCCGGTTGCTAGAAACAAATTGAATATAGTCAAATACAATTGATGCATGGTTCATTTTCGAAGACCACGTCGCATCCCCTCAGACTCTTGCAATGATCGCACTTTGCGATTGCAATGCGAAGTACGTATAGTATCAATTAAAAGTTGGGCCACGCAACCACAGCTGTCTCATGCAGTCAATGGTCAAAAATCTTTATATACTAATCAAATGTCACATAATGTTGCGTATGAAAAAATATATAGATATATACAAGTTTTGGGGGACTCATAATCTTTCAATGAGACACGCCGTGGCAAGTCCTCATTTTTTGATCATGAAGATCTTACATGGGTTCCTGTTCCATTTGGACACCCCGGGGCTTTGCTCGAAAAATGACACACAGGCCATTGACGGTACCATGAGTTTTGAAATGGTCAACCGCTTTGCCACCTTGGCGCTTTGCCAAGGCAATGTCTCCTGGAGACAAAGCCAGACTTCGTCTGTAAGCGCTGGAGTAGATGTGGTTGTGTGTCACATGTGGGGGAGGGATACGCTCCTCCTCATGGGCTGCTGGTGCCTTGGGTGCTCTCGGCTTCCTTTTCGGCTTGGGTTCACTGACCTCAGGGACTTCAGCGACATCAGCAACCTCTGCCTGGGGGGCTGCCTTCGCTTTCGACCTGGGAGCTGCTTTCCTTTTGGGACTTGCTTTCTGCTTGGGTGCTGCTGCCTTCCTCTTGGGCGTTGCCTTGCTCTTAGCATTTGCACCTCGACCTCTGGGCTTTGCGGCCTTTGACCTAGGTGGTGCCTTTGACCTAGGTGCAGCCTTTGCCTTTGCCTTTGCTCTGCCTCGTAATTTTCCTTCTGCTTTCTCTGGCTGTGCTTTTCGACCCTTACGTTTCCCAGCAGCTTCACCCTGAGTTGAAAATTCTGGGGGATCCATGCTCTCCACCTCTTTGTGCACCTCTGCCATATAGGATGCCGCACTCGGCAAAGGATACTTGGATGCTTCTGCACTGCCCTCCTGCCAGGTGCCACAAAGGACAAGCTGAACGCTTGGATGACGCCGTGACCCAAACTTGGATTGTGTAGAGTCTGCATGGAAGATTTGTGGTATCAGGTGCGGGACATATTCCAAACCATCCACAAAACAACACAATGATCATGGGATACAAAATGGAAATATCTGGTTATATAATGTTATAGATTGATGCCAGGCGTGACATGGCAACAGAAACAACAGTCCTTGTCCAGCAAGGCAGCAGGTGCAGAAGCGACGTCCTGCAACAGTATTGGGTTTCATGGTTTACTTAAACATGTTGAAATTCCATGGTTTCATTTTTTGTAAGCCAACCATGGATCACATATTTTAGACCACCACGGTGTTTGAGAAACAACGGTAAAGATGCAATTGTTCTGAAGCCAAAAAATGCAGTATGAATTTGATTCTACATGTGTAATGATCACTTGTACTATATCTAGACCCTTTCTTAAACTTTATTTAGGGTATTCAAGGTTAGTATACGTACGTTATATATATTATATTTTTATAATTTATATATATGATATATTTATATATAGTCTATATATATAAACATAGTGTATATATATATGTAGTCTATATATATATATTATATCCCAGAGGCTCTGCAGGCTCTCATACTGAAGGTCTGGGCTCTTGCAGCAATCGTCTAGATCCCTTATGTGATTTACCCGTCACAAGCAGCGCAAAGGCTTGCACCTTGGGCGAGTCAATGCCACAGCGTGACTCAGAGGCTGGCTTCTCAGCCGGGGCGATGTCATCAACCATCATGTCTTCAGCCTCAACTTGGAGGGATACAACTAGGACACAGGGTTCGATAGGAAAAAATGGAAAACCATTCAGACTTCAGACACGTTTTTCATTTTCATGGTCCAATCTATAAACCTCTATAAACCAAGAAACTTGGTCATCGTTCCCAAGATCATCATCAAGAAATTCCGGGGGACCACAATCTCCAGTTGTTTCAACAACATCGGGAGCCCCAGGGCTGTCCACCATGACTGGTTCACTGATCAACGGCCGTAGGCGGCGATAGGTTTTGGCTGGCAACGGAGACTTTTCACCCCCCTCTACACCATTTTCATTGACATGGTCCATGTAATATTGAATCATGCTGGCTGCAGCTGCTTCTGTAGCTACATCATCGATCTCAGTAGGAATGTCATCCATCGGGTGGCGCTGAGCTCTACAAAAATCACATACATACCAATCTTCATAGAACTCTGGTTGAGTATCAGGGTGTTCAATCCTGTCACAAAAGCAGCCTTTGACCGGAGTGTCTTCCAAAAGGATAATCTCGGGATCTTCGGAACATTCCAGTTCAGTCGGCATGGGGCTGCTTTCCATTGGCACAGCAGGGCAAATATCCATGGGATACCCAGACTCAACAGGAGGCAAGGTCTTTTCAACCCCCAAAGAAATGTCATCAAGCATCATTGGTGGGGCCTCTGGTGCCAAAGGCTCTGAAATCATGGGCTCTAAGTTGATCTCCCGGACATCATCTTTCTGGCCATCACCATCCCCCATGTCCTCATTGGTCTCGCCTGAGCTGACTAGTGGTTTGGTTTCCTTATGTTTCCTTTATATTTTGATATGAACCCATAGTTTAATGTTGGCAAACTGGTAGAAAATAAGAGGTTTGTTCATTGGGGCTCCAACTACAGGTGAGCTCTCCATCGGAAACCTCCCAAACCTCCGTCGCCGGGTTCCGAGGTTTGCTCTTTGCTGCCCTCTTACAGGTGGGCCGGGCTTTTCGCTCATTGGGCTTCATGACGGCTTGGAGCATGGCGGCCACCTCATTCAGTGGATGGAACCCAAGTAGGCATGCCCAAAGAATTGGCTCACATGTTTTGAGAAGGGACCACAAAATTGGATAGCAACTAGATCTATAGCCAATTCAAGATCTGCAAAGATAGGACTTGACCATGTATAGGGCACATGATAAGGAGCTAAATCCCGACAAATTCCAAGACTTGGACATTATATAAGAAACTAGATTAGTTTATCAATTTGATAAGGGTTCTTAACACCAAACCATGGGATTGACAGGAATGTATGTATGCATGGCACCTAAACACTTGGGAGGGGAAACACCAGGGCACCCCATTTGATCTTTCCAAGTTACTTCTGTGACATGGGATCGGGCCAGCGAGCGTCGCCAGTACCGACGGGCATATGAGAGCACATTGAAGAGAGCACAGCTTTCTTGTGTTGGAAGAAAGTGATGAACAAAGACCTTGTTGTTTCATGACTCATGACCCAGTTTCAAGACATCACTAGTTAGGTACCTATCCAAACATAAATTCCAAATTACTTGTTGGCCTTACACATCTACTACGTGTGTATAACATTTTTTGTGTTGAAATTGGGCCCTACTATTCCATCACCAATCCACTGTGTGCTGCCCAAGACTCACTATTCGCCCAGTTAGCCCGATCTTTCAAAAACCTCGCTTGGCTCAAATTGAACCGGTTCTGCTTGTCAAGCTCACTGAAGACTTGCGACAGGAAAGCCGAAGTATATTCTCCTGAGATGGAGGGCCCGGATCCAAGGTCTATTGAGTC
>CAMXCT020001543.1:0-100662 GCA_947184155.2 Cladocopium goreaui
GCGGGCTGATCTTTGTGCTTTGGCAATGGCGATTGTGCCAGCTGATTGGAACACCTGGCAGGTTCAACATAATATGATCATGGATACGTTCAAGTTCACCTGGTGGCAAAAACGTGGAACTGTACACTGGAGTAAGGACATTGCAACTATCCACATGGTGGAAGAAGACGATGTTGACGTCTCGGCAAGGGGCAGATTTGAAGAGCCATCTTCAGATTTCACTCTACTCTACGGAATGAGTGCTACCCGTGTTGCTTGGGTAAACTACTATAGGACCACATTGTTGAACCAGTTGGATGTCCTATCACATGCGCCTCATGACACAGAGCTGCTGGCAAGGTTCATGCAAGACAAGATATGCACATGGAACATGTTGCCATACTTCAAGCGTATGGCATATATCAATCATCGTCGTCGCCCCTCACGTTTCCAACGATGTGTGTCTAAATGGTCTATCCACTATCAGTACTCACATATTGGGAGGAAATGGATGGTGTCGCTAGAAGATCTGATGGGTGATGGCACAATTCCGCCTGTTTACGTCGCGAATGTTTTTGAACATGAAGCCCAGCAGTTTTACGACTATGACGATGACGAAGACACCAGCATCCCAATGTTGGTTGACGCAGTGCATCAGTGAGCCAAGGAGACTTAGATCCTATGCCACGACAGTCTTGCAACTATGCAACGTTGATATCCTAAGGATACATGTTGACTTTAACTCCTCTGATCTGGATGCTGAAAGATTCATCCAGCATGGAATCGAATTGTTGCGAATGGTGCAACTTATTTTGACAATGTAGCCGAATTGGACCAAAGCTCTCACGCACTGTGTAGTTATGTTTATACATTGAAATCAAATTCAAACCGGTCCTGATTCACAAACTTGAAAATATTTAAGTCGTTGTCATCCATCCTCCGAACATGACTTTGACTGTTGACCATGTGAGAATATGTGAGCTGACTTTGGTCCGAAGTAATACTGTAGGTGGTGGACTGTGGTGGATATGTGAGTCTTGACACTGGTTGAACGTCTAGATCATTACCATAAGTGCCATACAAGTTTAGTGAAGAACTCCATATGAATTGAACTGATTGTTTAATCTGATCACTGGTCATGATCAGCCAACTGATACACCAACCCACAAACCACAGCCCTTGTACTGGACGGTCATTGGTAGCGTGACAGAACCGATATGTCACACACAGGTTACACCAGACATGACGCGGCCAACAAAAAAAGGGCTGATGAGTATGGTGATGTTATCAATGTTGAATCTTGAACCATCAATTGACTAATTGACCATCAATTTACCATTTGTATGTTCAAGTTGGCTCCAACACCTTCATACATACGTATATATCAATATACTATTTATCATTTATACTCATATAATATATTATACACATAATGCTACTGGCTATCGTTCTGACAGCCACGGTCTGTGTTGGGACTATATCTCGCTGGGGTTGCGTACAGTGATCCAGTGATTGGTTGCATGACTGCCTGTTCCCTCACGCAAGCCACGTGCAGGCCTCATCATCGACGTGATTCTCACCTTCGATCTCAAGCCATTCAACGCCTTCAGGACAGCAGTGCTTCTGGCAGTGGGGGTGATGGTAAGAGACTCAGTCAAACAGAATATAAACTTAGACCACACCGGAAATATGATTGTCGTAATGCATATCGGTATGTCGTTTACGAAGTAATGATTATGAATATGGAGGCTTGCTTGTTCACATCCTGATGCTTTGTTACAGCTACAATGTTTGTTTTTCTTTATGGTCATTTGGCGTTGAACTCAAAGTCCCAAGATGGTATTGTTTGAAATTGATTAAGCCTGACAAAATGGACCATGACCATGGGGATATATGTCATATCATAATTCTCTAGTTCATTGCAGGACTGGGCATGGTCTTCATCTTTGTGGTGCCCACAATCTTTCCATGAGAGGCTGGGAGAGAGCAACCAGTCTTGCACGTGGTACTCTTGCACACATTGCGCTACTCATTTTGATTCAGCACATTGTGTATATATGTGAATACTGACACTGGTGCCAACATGTATGTCAATGTATGTAAGTAACATTAACAACCACAAGTGATGCACACATGATTTGTCATAACTCAACCGAATCATGATTTGATACGACAGAAAGTCATTGAATCTCCCTCAAGTTCATTGCACATTCCAGTGATATGATATTCCCATTTGTCACTGCAGCATCTGGCCTTTGACAGGATGGATGAACGGATGCACCGCCATACTCGCCAGTGTGTCGTCGGGATCCTGGTTTGATGCTGGCTGATGACAAACTTGTCACCTAATGAATATGAAGTCAACATATGCTATGATGTTTGTGTATGAACCAGTAAGTAAAGCAGCCTGTTGAAGGGAATCTGACTCTGATACCAGTAGAACCATCAACATGTATGTTATACATATGTTTTGTGTTGTATATATATATATTTCTAATTATATATTGTAAAGAATATATATATAATATAATATATGTGTATATATATGTAACCATCAAAGCAATAACAATAATTATTATCAAAGTGATAATAGTGAGAATTGAGAATGATAATAAGATAATAAAATGATAGTAACAATAATATATATATATGTATTTATTTATTTAATTTGTTTTTTACAAATGATAGACAGCCTGAAGTTGTATGACGTATGACAAATGCATCTACCTAATTCCAAACATCGATATGGAAACACATATTCAAACGCGTTTGCATCCTCAAGTTGAAAGGGGTCCGCGGGGAACCCTTTCAACTTGAGGACCCCTTTCAAGGGAAATCTAGTTAGCTGAAGCATCAAAAACCCGTGTAAAACAAATCATTTTAATACGGTTTTTCCAGGTGGCATCTAGAGCCTAGGACACCCCGTAGGAGGGCCTAGGACACCCCGTCCTAGGAGGTAGGAGGGCCTAGGACAGCCCGTCCTAGGGGGTAGGAGGGCCTAGGGAAGTAGGAAGGCCTAGGACAGCCCGTCCTAGGGGGTAGGAGTGCCTAGGGCAGCCCGTCCTAGGGGGGAGGAGGGCCTAGGGCAGCCCGTCCTAGGGGGTAGGAGGGCCTAGGGCAGCCCGTCCTAGGGGGGTAGGAAGGCCTAGGACAGCCCGTCCTAGGGAGGTAGGAGGGCCTAGGACAGCCCGTCCTAGGGGGTAGGAGGGCCTAGGGCAGCCCGTCCTAGGGGGTAGGAGGGCCTAGGACAGCCCGTCCTAGGGGGTAGGAGGGCCTAGGACAGCCCGTCCTAGGGGTAGGAGAGCCTAGGGCAGCCCGTCCTAGGGGGTAGGAGGGCCTAGGACACCCCGTCCTAGGGGGGTAGGAGGGCCTAGGACAGCCCGTCCTAGGGGGCAGGAAGGCCTAGGACAGCCCGTCCTAGGGGGTAGGATGGCCTAGGACAGCCCGTCCTAGGAGGTAGGAGGGCCTAGGACAGCCCGTCCTAGGGGGTAGGGAGGCCTAGGACAGCCCGTCCTAGGGGGTAGGAGGGCCTAGGACACCCCGTCCTAGGGGTAAGTAAAGCTACATCTAGAGCCTAGGGCATCCCGTCCTAGGCCAAGTAGAGCCTAGGACACCATGTAAGCCTAGCTTCCTAGGTCATCATCATTCCAGACCGGTCCAGCTAAGATATTTTAACATTGACTCACCATGTAATACTTTATCAAACCCACATGCACTATATCTAATTTGGGCTTTGGTGGAATGGTATGTGTTTATTTATTTCTGTTGGTTCAGGACTAAGCGTAGGACACTATCACAAAAAAATCTAACGATATTATAGCCAGACACACACACACATATATATATATATATAAACTATTGGCTTACATGGGCAAATGTCCAAGTACAAGTTTGTTGTTGATGAGTTGTTGAATATGTTATCACATTTGCACCCATCTTATACCCATCTTACCTATCCGTTTGAAGAATGTACAATAAATAATTGTATCTATTTTGTTTTATCTCATTATTATACTTGGGTTTGTGTTGTTGCAGTTGTTGCAGTAACAGTGAACCTGCTATCCGTACCTGAGGTTGTAAACACAACGGCTCCGTGATGTGTCTGCTCGAACCCCCAGTCTGATGGGTGACGGTGATGGAATGGACCGAATCTTTCAATAAATACAATATCGTTATTATATGGGTTTGTGTTCATCAACTACACATCTCATTGTGATCCAATTTGATTGCATACCGATATATTATCACTATGTTATTGTTTGTATGTCTGTACGTATGGCTCAAAAGACAGCACATGAACTGTGCAGACATTATGAAGTCTGCATGGTGTGGTCAAAAGCCTGAAGAGGTTGGGGCTATACTACATCAACCCCATGATGATATCCCTCGAACGCCAGCTCGGGCCGTTGTTCTTTACAGAACACAAAAACCCGCAGCCTCGTTTGGAGCGACAGCAGAGGCAGCCTTTGTGACAGTTCTATCCAAGCAGGACAAGTCACACTTGGTTCTGGGCTTTGCAAGGAATGTTTCAGTGTTGGCAATTCATGATGGATCATCTGATCATTTCCAGTCGATGCCACCGCACGTCAAGAAGAATTTCAAATCTTTACAAGATCTTAAACGAATGATGAAAGTTGATGGTAGCTGCAAACTCTATGCCATTGTTCTCGAAGAGTTTGAACCAAAGGGGACCCACACTTATGAAGTGTCTGGTATCAAACTACGGACTGGCTTTGGCAAAACACAAATTGAGTTGATACCTCCTAGCTCTGGATCACTCGCAGATAAGAAAGCTTTCTTTGGTGTTGGACAGTCTGAATCGTCCGTTGGACCCCGAGAATCAATTGAACCGGATTCATCACATGGGAAAGCTGTGGAGCACGTTGATGCCACTGATGCAGTTGATCCCACAAAGACCACTGACAACGTTGAGACTGGTGTGGCACATGGGTCAGTGAGTTTGGATGGTGATGCAGTTTCAGTGAAATCTGCGCATGATGATGATCAACATGCCAACACTCCCAATAGCACTGACCATTGTTCTCGTGATGACATCGGTCAATCTGCTGACGATGTTGATGGTACCATGATACTCGCTATATTTATTTTATGTTATTCTATGTCTTAGATGTTTTTGAAGCTGTACTTTGTTATGTGGATGTTGTCAAGTTATGTTATCTATCAGTCCCGTTCCAAGCCCAGGAATTTGCCGCCTCATTCAATAGCTCCGAGCCCGATTCCAGATGAGCCATGGAATTCAACTCCTCAAGACAGTGACGGTGGTGACATGGGTGCACCTGCGGACAATGTAGCCAACAAAGACATACTGTCCACATTGCATCGTCTTTCGATCACGTATACTTGTTTTGTTTTGATTTCTTTGATGGGGATGATTGATGACGGAACCCAACCCTCATTGTAGCAGTAGCAAATGTAGCATATCGGGTTTCCCATCACGTTTGTGAACAATTACCTTACCTTTGCCTCAGGATGGCCTGAACGGTTCTTGGAAACATACAGATCACTGGACACCAAGTACCACGATGACTCTATGAATGATGTGGCACTCGATGGCAAGTGGAGTCATGTGGAACCTACCAGTGATTTGTTGACACTTCACCGGTTATGCCAAAGAATGGAGCTGACCAGTTATTCATCAGCATTTTCTGGCATTGATTCTCCGGGCACATCGTTCGCCCAGCTTCGGTTAGCAGCATCCAAAATTACTGGAGTGGAGATTGATCACCCATCTCATTTGTATGGGATCGTTTCTGGGTCAAGCCAAGCTAAGAATTTTGTTTTTGGAGCAATGTATGGCAGTGTATCTTCATTAGTTCACAAGTCATCACTGTTCACAATTCAGTGACCAAACCAATCCAATCAAGGAATGGGATTCACAGGCTCAAAACGAGCTTCAAGCACATCCGTTCAAACCCAAATGTTTGTTTGGGAACATAGCTGACTTTTTGACACCTGCTCTTGCAAACGACTTGCAGAAGATGAAAGATACAAACACCATCAACAAACTCAAGGACAGCGTGGTGCAATCACGAGCCCTGAAAGCAAACATGAAGGCACATTGCATCATACACAGGAAACAATGTCAGCCTGAAGTGGGTGCTTTGTGTCATCTAGCCGGCACTCCATGCACAGCCGATTCACAAATGGGGCTTCAGGAGGGCAAGCAGTCCTTGCCCTTTTGTTACTTTTTGACTTGACTTGGTGCGCAATGCGACTAGCCCTACAGGAACCCATAGTAGTTCAGGAATGCGTGGATGCATTTGACCGATCCAATTTCACCGAATTGCTCATGATGTACGATTGGACATTCGTATGTCTATCACCCATTCAGTTTGGCTGGCCAATATCACGGACCAGACAGTGGGCAGTGTGTCCAGCCTGCAACAAACAACAACTTATAACAATATCTTTAATCTTTCTTTATTCCCTTTCTTTAGCCTATATTAAACACAGTTGTAATACTATTTTAATACTTGTTTATTTGTTTATTTATTAGATTCAACATGTCCATGGCTCCCCAGTCATTCACAACGAAAAACTAGCCATTGCCACTGCAGGGGACGACACAAAGCGAAAACCTTGGGATTCAGAAGCATCTTCAACATCTTCAGCCAGATGTTCTTCCAGGATGTGATGGGTGATTGGCAGATCTATTGGTGGCAGGACGAGGAAAACAAGACACACCCTCAGTTATGGGCATGATACAATGATAGTATGGTGAACGGTGAACGGGGCAACAGACAACTTGAACATCATCATCATCATCATCATCATCATCATCATCGTCGTCGTAGTCATCATCATCATCATCATCAGTATACTGCTAGTTATCAGTTATGAATTGCAAATTGCACATGAAGCCTGATTCTTTCCAAAGTCATACAATCAAATGAACTGTATACATTCATTCATGGTAAAGAAGTAAGATTTCGACATCATCAAACCATATCACTATGCATGTGCTTGGCTACTGTAGTGACTGTCAGTGACTGTAGTAAATAAGTCCCTGGTCCGGTTCCTTCTCGTGCTGCTCAGGAAGGATGCCGAAGACCTTCAAGCAGAATTGGAATGGGGGTCCTCACGGCCAGAGTCACGGTGGAAGCTCAATGCTTCTTCACGGTCTGATCCACGCTTGGGGGATGTGGTGGATGGCAACACTGTTTGGGAGGAATGTCTTACTTCGTGTGAAAACAAGTTCTACTTGAAATACATGGATAAATTTCCGGACAGCTGCTACAGTCTGAATCAAGATCCAGACCACACTCCTATGTATGCCCGGGGAAAGGCCCAGGGGTATGGGACATGACATGTTGGACATGGGACCTGGGACATGTATGACCTTCATACAACTTCTGAAGACTTCAGACTTATCTACTTATCGTTATCTTTTTCCAATGAGGTGATATGGAAGAATGATTTCCATTTGTTTGTACATAGCGAGTCGAATTGGAGATAGTTTCAAAAAACATCAAGATTGACTACTGAAGGACTGAATGAACATCTTCGCTCCTGAATTTAGAAAAAATGACACCACGCATTGCAGATTGATTGTGCTGTCCACAATGTGTGTGTATTGTGTGCATCACAACATCACTGCATCAAAACACAGTATTTATACACATAATGACACAATGCACGCAGTGCATTGCATGCAACACAACCGCAACCACAACCATATACACATAGACCTACACACCTACGTATCTACACAAACACAAGGGTATGTAACAACATCGGAATTAATGGGACTTTTATAATAATTTGTCTTGGAACCAGAAAGGCCCCTTAATTCGTGAGAATACATACATATACATTTTTCTATTGACACATGACACAACACAAATCATTTGCAGTATCACGAATGCAGACATTTACCATTTCTTACCATGACCAAGACAGCGGCTGGCTCAGGCAATGATGACACTCATCGCTTCAGTGAATTTGGTCATGAGCCACCGTGATCGGAGATGGCTTACACCGCTGGAGCTGTTGTCAACACAAGGCTTCACGATTGATGTGAAGCACAGCTATGGCAAAGCTGTGAACAGTTTTTCCTTGCGTAGGCTTCATGAAGAACGAGGATTTGCCATGTCCATCCCAAAATCCTCTCGACGTGCCATGTGCCACCAAGCAGGAAATTCGATGCACGTGACTATCAGTGGTATGGCCTTCATGTACATCCTCACACAGATCATGATGGACCCACATGTCATGAGTTTACAGGCGTTTGCACGTCGGCGAGATGTGTCACTGACGCCCACCTCGAAACCCATGAGTCCAAAGGCTGATAAGAAACGCAAGCGTCAAGAGGACGAGCAGCCAACATGATCAAATGTTCACAATCATCAGTGAACTGAACCAACAATTGTGCACAGTGTCACGGTCACATGTTTTCACCTTGATTCTGTAGTCATCGCCGACTCAGACTCATCGCCAAAACAAGAGAGATGGCCGCAATGAATGTATCGTCGAGTCTATGTCAGTTTATGTCAAAATTAGATTCAGAAAATCAAGAGTTATGATAACAGGAATTGTGCAGTGAGTTGACACCACAGACCACAGACTACAGTAGTAGATACCAACATGAACGCCAATGTATGTTTGATGAATCCTTGAATGATATCATATCATATTTTGCATCTATTTATGTATCTTATTTTAATTCGTTAGCTAGTCCCTCATCCAACTCACCATGAATAGCAACGTCGATCTTCTCGGCTTGCCCAAGGCCGTGACCATGGCAAGTTTCACAAGTCCGGAAACCCAAATGCCATCAACGTTGACTTGTGGTGAGTTGGACAACTGGACCAATAAGGAAGAATCAGAAAGGGACACCATGTCACTTGTCACAGACACATGATGACAAGAGTCAGCTGCCGTCATGAATCATGTTTATCAGTTGGGCATGAAATGTTCATCGATTTATGGACATGACACGAATCAACATGTTTGAAGTCAGCAAAGTGGTATTTCCAAAGCTTCACGGTTCACACACGACTTTGTAATTCATCGCAGCCGTTTTGGCTGAGCTAAAGTCTGACGTGGTGAACTTACGTGACTTACGTTGAAACTTTGCCTGTGAGTTCTTGGCATTGTGGTGGCGACCAACCGTGTGATCTTAGTCTGGTCTTGCACAATGGCTTGCTCGTCTCAGGTTCCGAATGTCAGTGGCAGTGCGATCAAAGTGAAGCCCGGTGTTGACATTTGGAATCCCAATGTGTCAGTGGAGCAGCTTTTTGAAGGAGAAGTCAAAGGCCGACTTCTACTCGACAAGCTGTTTGAGTTGTACCAGGTTCGGCTTACTGTTCAGGGAGGGTTCTGGACCATATGTGAATCATCAATCAATCAACCAGTCAATCCATCTTCATCACTAATCTCTCATCACATCAGCATCACCATCAAACTCTCATGGACAGCCATGGCCATGGGATGGTTCTCAGACTTGTGACAGTGTGACAGTGACATACATAAGATACATTATCGACTTATGCCTCGTCTCGGCCAACAGATGACCCAATAATAATCCATACCAATCCATATCCATGATCATGCATTGTATGAACTCCCTGGCCATGATTCCCAAGCCTAGCAAATTGTTTTATCTATTTTTTAAAGTTTGTTTTCTGAGAAACATTTGTGAGCAGTGTACAGAACATGAACATGTATATACACGCGCGCACCAGCATTCAGAATTCATACGCATTTAACATATTCTACTTGATCACTCATATGGTCCAAAGCCAGAAGGCCATCATAGCCAGAAACGATCTGATGCAGGTTGGTGAAGGAAGGAAAACATTGCGCTTCTTCAAGGACGGCACTGAAAACAATCACAACATCCCATTCAGTGAGAAGCCCAAAAACTTGGCTCGCCATATGGAGTACAATCCCAGACACCAAGCAGGGGTCAAGATGCAGTACGTGAAAAGTGTGAAAGCTCGGGGAATTGTGGAATCAGTTCGTGGTGAATGCTGGGCCATTGCTCCTGCCGAAAACGATGGTCGACCCGCTCCATACCTCCTACTATCATGTGCGTCCCTGGTGGAAGCATACTACACGGCGATCGCTGAGGAGCCCAACAACGAGAACCTGATTGCGACTGCCAAAAAAGGCATGGAAGCGAGGGTGCTGTCGATTCGCACGCCAGCATCGGTCTGTCGTTATCTGACGACTCTCCGCAATCAGTTCCACCACGGCGCCAGCACAAATTTTCTGGAGCTCATTCGCATCGCGCCGCAGGTGCATAGTGTGGGAAGATATGAAAAACACATCATCATATTAATAGCTGTTTTATATAGGTGTGTGTGTGTTTGTGAGTGTGACAGACAGTTGACCGGGTAGGGTATATGCTATGACTCATTCTCCGAGTCTGAGTTCTGAATAGTCTAAGTAACGGCGATGCTTCCGTTGATCATCATGCTGTTGTTGCTGACAAATCGACACTGGTGATTGACTGATGATGATGATGATGATTGATGGTTGATAAGTTGATGGTTGATGGTGATGGTGGGTGATGGTGATGATGACTGACACTGACAATAACAACGATGGTGATGATGATATGTTGATGGTTTGTGTTTAGTTGTTTGTCCTCGCCGCCTTCAGGTTGACACGGCACTTGCAGTCTGGAAGCACAACCAGGGGCTCACATGGAAGGTGGAGAACTATGAGTCCAAATGCAACTGAGCTGAGCTGAGCTAAATCAACTAAATGCAATTCTTTCATCATACCCAAATATGAAACATACCCACAGCACAAACCAATCCACCAGACCAAAAGAGAGAACACTATTGTATTATATTATTGAATATACTCTATATATAATATATATATATTATATATATATATATTTTACTTTACAGACTTTTTGCACTGTATATTTTTGTGCATCAATCTTCCTGGTTGCATCATATCAAAATGGTCAACCCTATACACATCATCGCATCATCCTGCGAAGTATCAAATGCTCAACACTTGAATCTTGTGAACAAGTCACGTTACGCCCAGGTGCAAACTATGTGAAGACCCACCCTGAGTTTGGGGAGGTTTTTCCTGATTGGAGGCTTTTTGAAGGTGCACGTGGGTGTCACCAAGTCCTTGTTACGAAACGTGGTCAAAGCTTCTTCGACAACATGTGGGACGAGTTTGGACAGACTGTTGACTTCATGCATGGTCGACTGGCCAACACGGTGGTGCTTCAGTGCATGCAACATGTAGCAACGTCGATCATTCAGACGATCTATGACGGCATGTCTGAGTCCGACGTGAATCTACTACTCATGGAATGCTTGCAGCTGTGTGTTTCTCGGATGTATAGGGTTAGGTTTGTGTGTAGTGTTTTCTTTTCCTTTTCTGAATTAAGACCTTATGCCAGTTACAACAACGACTACTACTAGCTGCTACCACACACTGACAGGACATTTATTTTACGTTTTCTGAAGGAGCAATCCAAACTGAACCACATGCAGGTTCCACAACTGGGGGATGATGATGACAGGGCTTGGGTGTTTGACTCTGTGCCGAAGAAACAATTGGTTCACCGATTGTTTACAGCAATGAATGGATCCGTGACAGCTGTTGGGGGCAAGACCGATGGAGCCACCAACACCCGAAAGCGAAAGGCTTCTGGTAATGCACCCAAGGCCAAGGCCAAAGCCAGGAGAACCCCTGCAGGATCAGCTGCACAGGGCGCTGGGGCAAATGAGCCCGACGTGAACATTCCAAGCGATCCCCGGTTGAATGTTACTACCATTGACTGCCAATACGGTGTGCGCAACAAACTCTGGCTCGATGACCTCATGCAGTGCGCGTCACACACTGTCAGCAGCCTCCAGTCGCAGTTTGGCAACTTTCTTGATGCAGAGACACTCGACAAGACCAAGGTCGGCATCATTCGTTTGGGGTTACGCTTTGCCTTCTGTGGAGACGTCACCGTGACAACCAAGAAGGGCACCAAGAAGTATTCCAAGTGGTCACTCCTTCGACCTGCTTTGCAAGCTCATGGCGTATATCTTGTGACACAGGCTGATCAGAGTTTGAAATTAAACCATTCATGAATACACAATTGGTGTGAGGTGTGTCTATGTCATGAGTCATCAGGATGATATGTGATACTGGTGATGATGAATGATGATGATTCTGATTGATGATGATGATGATGATGATGTTGATGATGTTGATGATGATGATATTGGTGATGATGATTTTGATGGATGCATGATGAATGATGGATGAGTGATGATGGATGGATGATGATGATATATGGTGATGATTCGATGATCATGATGATGTTGATGTGCTTGTTAGGCAGGTATTCGGTATACATTTTGTTTACGAGACCTTGCCTTGACAACTTGACTCATTGACATGTGAACATGTGAACCATGTTAGGCATGTCAGGCAGATCCAAATAGGGAAAACAGATCATGTTTCCATCCAGTCATCCATTCATTCCATCCATACATTTATCCATGCACCCATCCATCCATTGACCGATCAGGTGCTGAAGCAGCACATGGCCGAAATCATCCAAACGGGTGCAAGCGACTCTCATCAAGACCATGCTCAGTTACAAGAGTTGACTTCTGACCCGGCAGTCATGTTCAGCGACAAGACGGTGTCCATGAACGACAAGCTCATCAGGTTTGCGGCTGCCTTGGACGGTTGGTTCAGAAATGAGCCAACAAAGATCTTGTCAACACCACAGCCTTTGAGGGTTTCAGATCATGCTTCCTTTGGCCAGCTGAAGGCAACACAGCTGACTTCTTGCACATGTAGTGCGACCACAGGTGCTGCAACATCACAAGCGCAGTCAGCTTGCATGTTTCATTGCTCTGACCCGGACCTCAAGGATGTGCTGTATCAAGTGTGTCGATGTGTGCATTCTACCTTCTCTGATTCGTGGGCATGCTTTGTGAACATATTCCTCGAATCTTGTATTTCAGGCAAGGGGTGGACTTGGACTTGGACTGGACTATTGTACAGCTCAATCTTCTTCTTCCACATGTTTCTTTTTCATAAACATCAACTTCAACATGTTCTTGTTGTCAAAGGATTAGACTCAGGTTCAAATAGACATGCATGCTATCAGTCACATAACGGACAGTCACGTACACAAGTTGTTGTGCGCTCTTTTCTGTTCTCACCGTTTGACTTTTCACAAGTTGACTATTCACAGAACAGTCATTTTATTCGTCCTTCAACTAGGCCAAGTCAAGCTAATCAAGTTGTCAATCAAGCACATGCCATGCCAACCATCAGTCCACCATGACATCAACCGGTCCACAACTTCAGTAGCCAGCTTTCAACATACAAATTGATTGGGTCATTTGCCGGCTTGCCGGTTTGCAGGTTGGGCTGCTCCAACAGGACTTGAGCAATACCAGCTTGAGGCCAAGCATGCAAGGCCTCTTTCATCTATGCGAGCAACATACATGATCCAGCTGCTGGTGGACTTGTGTGCAAAGACCGCCAAAAGCACAACGTGGGCAAACCTGTTCGCTCGTCTTGATGAAAGAGAGACACAGTCATCCTTGGTGACTCTGGACTCATGCTCCATCAACGGATTGCAAGAGTTCTGCTCTATGTGGAGTGAAGCTCTTGAATGTCTAGCCCGATCATCAGCAGCAAACCCCGTGGACCTGCCAGCAATCCTCGCCAAAGCAGAAGTGAAACCAATGACAAAGGAGGCAATCAAACTTTCCGGCAAGACAAGTTCCACCAATCCTGATGATGCGGCGGCAGAAGACAACGCGGAATCTCCAAGTGTGTTTTCTGTGAAGGAGCTTGCTGAATTTGGCCAGAGTGATCTAGTACCGGCCGCCGATCAACTGTTTCAACTTCGCTGGATGATTTCAGCAAAGCTCACGGAAGCAGCAAGGACACCAAACCAAACGACCAAACGCTTCCAAACAACAAGTACTAGGTTTAGTTGATTGGGAAATCATCAATTCATCAAACTTCATTCAATTATTTTTAAGACCCCCATCCAGATATACAGTTTATGCTACATTGAATTTCGAATCAACAAACTCACATGGATCAAACGGTGTCCACTGTCCACATGTTCTCGGAACACTTGATGTTCTATGTGCAAAGCTTCCTCACGCCGCACGCTGCACACACACAGTACAAAAAAACATTGTGATAGAAGTTGTTACTGACTACAGTATAGTGACTGCAGTCAGCACTCAGCACTTTCTACTGACTCTATCGATTGTTCTGGTGCCAGGACAACCACCGATGCAAACTGGGACAAGCTGTCACTGAACATCACGACGAGTGAATCCAAGGGAAAATCAACTGATGCGGTGAGCCTTGATGTTGAGATTCTCTACCAGCTCACAGCTGCTGATGAAATCATGGTCAGTCCGGTCGACGAGAATGTGCGATACTGGAAAGCCACCAACTTGACTTTGGTCTTCTTTGGTGACATCGGCAACTTGCCTTTGATTCAGAATTGGATTCTAACATATTTCATTAACAAATTCAACATAAGACTAAGACAAGAATTAAGACAAGACACCCAGCGGGCCCATCACCAAAACAGCTCTGATGTCTGAGATGTTATGGTATGTTATGACTGGTATGGTCCCTGGTATGATTACCGTATAGTTGATTCAACTATGCATGTGATCAGGGTTAGGTTAGAGTTCATATTCCATATCATTATCATTTCAAGCCCAAGTTCAAAAACCCACATTGGTCCATTTACCACAGCAGTCCTGATCCACCGGTCCACCGGTTGAAGGTGAGTACATTGATGAGAATGCGAGCGGACCTGCGGGAAAGGCGGTTGCGCCACGATGTCCGCAGAAACCGGTCACCAACATCCCATTGGAACTTCATTGCCTATCCCAAACGAATGGTGAAAATGTTTCCTACGGTGGGGGGGGTGTGACCAAACTGGTCAAATGTAGCATTGAAATTGGAAACGTTCGGAATCAAAAATTGTTCGATGAAGTTTGGGGTTTCATTTTTTCAAAACTTATAGTGCCTTACAATGTAAAGTAATATGCTGTAAGTGTAACATGCATTATATATATATACATATTAGTCATATTAGTTTACTGGACATATGCTTCACCATGACCCTATGTTTTGTAACCCCATGATATATGATATAATATAAATATATGTTTGGAATGTTTGGTCATCGATACACCTTGGATCCCCATTGGGGTTCGTTGATTGTTGATCCTTTATCATGTCCCTACAGGTGGGATGAAGTTTGGGGTGTCCGGAAAGAACTTTTCATCGATTTCATCGCCTATGTTTTGCCCAGCTTGGATGATTCCACCAGTTCTTGATGACAAAGAACAACCAGGCTTGAATTGCGAGACCAGGCACATGCACATTGACTTTGGGGCCCACAAACTTAAGGTCACATACCACGTCCTTGTGCCAAACGAAAGTGGCTTTTGCTATGTGAAGCGTATCGGCGACACAGAGTATGCAATGCTACGTCGAGGTCTCTTGTGCCTAGATCCTAAGTTCAACCAAGACTTGTTTTTTTCCAGCCACACCTGTGAGGTGTAGTGTGATGATCATTTCGATATTGAATGAATTGTAACACATGTATGCCGGAAATTTCAACCACAGGTCCCTCGGCTTGGGGTAGTCTCATCATTCTCAAATTTACTAAGGCCAGGCGAATGCTTCAAGACAAAGAAAAGCAAGGCAGCGGGGTCAGCAGCAGCACCAAAAGCGGAGCCCAAGTTGAACACCATCGGACCCCTGGCCTGCTTCCATCGTAAGAACTCTTCAGACACGACGCAAGGTGAGCATTGCTCACCGCTTTTACTTAAGACCGCCAAAGATTGTAGGCACTTAGTCAAATGATGAATTGATGGAATCATGATATCATGATCATGATGATGGCTTTTACGTTGAAGCTGCACGTAATTAAATAACATCAGTCATGCCTTAGGCTGCTTAGGCTTTGATGTCAGCTATGCAGCTAGCAGCTATGCCCCAAGAAGGGCTGCAACGCATGTGGGCATTGAAAGGTGATTTGACAGAGCCTGGAACTGGTTTTACAATTTACTTATCTACAGTATATGGCTATATACTATTTGGAATTCTTCTCAAGCTATACACATTCTGGGGTATCCTGGTATGTGCATTTTTGTCAACACAAGTCGGCCATTTGTTTCCATAGGACATTAGCCAAATCATCTGGCAATGCGGCTTTGCCGGCCAATTTACTAGGGAGGAAGATCTAAGAACTTAGACACTCCGTGAACTCTTTGGTGCCAGAAAATGGCATGAACGATGAAATAGGATGTTGGACGTAGGGGCTTTGGCAGCTGACAGAAAATGTTTGGTGCTTCCAGTTGTTGTTGCGATGTTTATCACTTCACTATGGACCACCACTATCATCACCACCATCACCATCACCATCACCACCACTCAATTACCATGTTACTTTGATTTTGTCAGCCATTCAGGACTATTGACACACAACTTGAGCCACTCTGAGGTCTTGCAAAACATGCAGGACTTCAAAGATATGGAGGCGCCAAAGGTGCTAAAGGCATTGGTGCCAGAAAAAATCATCACTCGTGGATCAGGTGGACATTGGAAACCTTGGGGACCCTAAGATAGCATCATCTGGGATTAGACATACTTGAATATAGTATCAGGAGCCCCTAGGACACCAAATATGTATGAATATGGGCTCAGGAGCCCCTAGGACACCAAACAGAGATACCAGAGTCTGGCTTCACTTTTGGAAGACGAGTGCACGGGCCTAGTGCTGGACTATTTACCTACAAAAACTGGGCCATTTTTGGGGTAAATGTAGGTAAATATTCCAACACCATGGAGCATCTGGGTATACATAATTCAATCCCAATTTTCCATTGCCACCATGGATTCCTACAGGGACATCTACAAATACTGGGGGTGTTACTGGTTCTACCACTGCTGTTGTTGGAATGACAATGCTCGGACATGTTTGGACCGTTTTTTGCTCTCTGGTTCAATTTAGTTTGTACATAATTATATATATATTATATATTTGTGTGTATGTATGTTGATCATCCTAAATCCCGTTACTTCTGATATCTTCTGATGTTCACATTCACACCATTGATTTACGCGTTACAGGGTTGCATCAAGCTATGGTCAATGATAGCCACAAGGGTAGAACTTGGTCATACCTCACCAAGGACATGGCGCAGCCAGCCTTCACCCTTGCGCCAGTGCCCTCACCGGCAGCGCCGGCAGCGCACGCGCTTAGCGTGCGCGGCAACGCGCTGTCGACTGCGGCAGCAAGGCTGGGTCCCAGGGATATACCCTCTTGTAAACATACAAAAAACTATGGAAAATCACAATTTTTAATGGGTAAAGCAACTATAAATGGCCATGTTCAATAGCTATGTTTGTTTACCAGAGGGTAAAACATCTTATAACCCAGTTACAAACATAACTAATCCCATGGCCCATCTAAGATAGTCATTCTATCCAGCCTTCTCGGGAAATGTTTTTATAGCCATGGGCCCATGGGCCCATGTTGCCTCATTCTTGTTGGGTGGCTATTGTATCTTTGAGGGTGTCAGGCCGGCTGCATCCATATAGATGTTGAAGGATGCTTATATAGTGTTTACATCTGTATATAAATACATGTGTATATACAATATATTATATAATATATATTATATAGATTTTATATTATATATAATTTAATATATATATATATATAGTATCTCTCTTCTGGAAATCAAGGCCATGCAAGTTGGTGACTTTGAGAAAGCACTCCTCAAATGTTGTGGTTTCTCGTGTTCTGCCAGGGCCAGGTCGGAGTCGGAGGCGGCCGTGAAGTTGTCTGCCATAAACCTACCATGACTGGGGATGGTCTGAATCCTCATCAAAATGGTGACTTGGGGATACCCTCTGGTAAACTAACATAGCTAATTATTGAAAATGACCATTTATAGTGAGTTTTCCCATTAAAAATGGTCATTTCCCATAGTTATGTTAGTTTACCAGAGGGTAGTTTCTGGTTTACCAGCGTGGGAATTTTATCATTTCTACATCTTTGTACTATCGGAACTTTGGATGTATTTTTGGGGGTATGGTTTTTGTACATTTCGCTGGCCCGTTCAGATTATCAATGTAGCAGTTATAGAAGAGATATATATATATATATATTGAACAACAAACATCGACCTACAAACATTGAAAACATCGACCTTCTGGTATTTGTTGGGTCCATGTCTGACCATTTTTCGAGCGATGCTGAAGCATGCCTTGTTTTGTGTTTTCACCATGTGTTCTATCCATTGTGACAAAACAGGGTGAGTATCAAAAATGTGATTATCAAGAATGTATGTTGTGTTCACATTGATTGCTTATTGACCCAAATGGAATTGCTCGCATGTTCACATTCAGTGCTGGTTATTATTCTCATCAATGCCTTAACTTATACATGTACCCTATTTCGTAGGTGTGTCCATTCGCATGTTGGTGAACCCCTGGCTAAACGTTCTGCAAGCTGGTCTGGCTTGTGGAGGAACAGTTTTGCTTCAATTGTGTTTGAGCCCTCAGATGCAGAAACATTATGAAACATTGGTATTTTTCGTGCTTTACCATGATAGATGCTCGACATATTTGACATCTTTGGGCTTTATTGGAATCGTTTCCTTCAACAAATCGTTACCCTTATGGTCCTCCACTCTCTTTTGTGGCTGACTCCTGTCACCAGTTCTATTCCAGTTGGTTGATTCAACCATGTTATATTTTCACCATAGCTCAACATTTGTTTCCCCATGATCATCCCACATGACAGGTGTTTAATGGATATCTCAGATTAAGTTGGATATACATCCACATCATGTTCCCATACCCAGATGCTCCATGTATAAATAGGTAAATGTAGGGGCAAATGTTGGGTCGTTTTTGGGGTAAATGTAGGTAAATATTCCATACATAGACTGTCTGGTATATATCTATCCCTGGATTTCCTTGTTAAATCGAAATACATAGTGGATGAATACTATGCCCCCGGAATATCCCCATATGTTCCCACATTCTGACCCCATGATCCTATATTTCCCCTCTGGTTATATCAAATAGCTATGGAACATGGTCATTTATAGTTGATTTACCTATTAGACATGGTGATTTTCCAGTTCGCAAACTATCAGTTTACCAGAGGATACATTCCATTAAATTTCATTAAATCTCAATAAAGATGATTATATTCCATAGCTATGTAAACTTTTACTTCCGAGGGTGTCCCATGGGTTGAAGCCACCAGGCAACTTCAAGGTGGCCCCTCTTACTTTGCCTTGGTGCTGTGGCGCCAGTGGGGGCACTCAAGAAAGGGGAGACTTTTTTTTGACGGACAACAGCATGGGAAAATATAGGAAAATGCATTATTATCCAGTGTAAACGTAAACAAAGATTTTAATAGGAAAGTCAACTATGATTGTATTTTGCCGATGTTTTTTCATGTTCCCACTGGAAAATCCACTACTTGGATATACGTATATAGTGTGTATATATATGTATATATAGGGAACGTGTTCGAATTTTGCTAAAGAGTTCCTCTAGCAAATTCATACGTATGGATCTTGTTTATTTATTTAAGTGTTTTTTTGGACATTCATATGTTAAACCTTCGATCTTGTCCATCTTGGGGGGCTATTAACCGGCTGGGGATATGGCTTCCAGCTACTAGTGACTCGAGATATGATGAATTTCAATCAAAAGTACTGTAATTTAGCAGCAATAGCCATTCAAAATTGACCCATTTCATTGGTTTTCCATATCGGCTTCGTCGACCTGCTGCTTCGAGGTTTTGGTTGGCCGAAGACAGAGGAGGTGATCCTGTCGAGGGGCATTGAGTAGCCTAAAAAAAAAGGGATGGATTGGTAGAGCTCTTCTGAAAGTCCGAAACCACGGTAAAAGTATGTAAAAGTTGTAAATACGGATGGCTTCACCGCCTAAATCAAAAGTTGCAAGTATCTGTCAAACTGGGATCGGGTCGCATTTGTTTTTTGCCCCTCCGCCACGGCTGTGACAAGTAGCCGCGTTTCTTCTATGGCATGACAAACTTGTCCTGGTTGCTGATAACGGATTTCAAACCGTGCTTCGTTGCCCTTTTCGAAGATAAGCTATGAACATCTATGAACCCAGACCCAATGCCCTGTCATGCCCTGGAGATGGGTCGCAATTCCAGGCTCCAGAGGCCCAGAGCCAAGAGCACAACAATGTTTGCAATTTGATTCTATGATTTCACCGAAAAGTGGAGTGTACTGAGTAAACCTCATTTTTACCCACGCATTGAAATGAGCCATGGCTGGAACTGATTGGCAAAATCATGGGATTTCAGATCTCTGAAACCAATCATATCCAATCATTTGAGGCTCCATAGCTCGTTTTGACCAAGAAAAATCCATCAGAATCCAAAGATATAGTCCCAACGGATCCAGATATATCCAGATGCGCGTTTCTCATCGTTTCTCAACAGGATACCCCAAGCCATGACAAATTTCCCCTTCCAAGATCTCCAAGATCCAAACCAGGCCGACTTTGGGGATGATTTTGGGGTGACTGCAGTGACTGCCCCTGGAGGATAGCAAGAGGACGCACTGCGTGTGCGGCAAAGGCTTGGCGATAGACACTGCAAAGGATAGGCAAAGGCATGTTTCGCTCTAGGACTCTAGGCCCCCATGCTCCATGGAAATAAGTGCTACAATAAACGGGGCCCCGTTTGCAATAGCTAAGTCACTTCATGACTCCAATAAACTCTGGTTTATGATGATTGTATAGTTGTTGGGATTTGTAAACCAATTTACAGCTGGTGGGACCTCAGTTTGTAAGTGCCACATTGTTGCCGCGCATTGCAGAAGCCAGGCTCGAAAGATCCTCTACAGAGAAGACGGCCGGAAACAGGTGCGCTGCTCAACAATTTTTATTCCGCAAACCCTGTGAAATGAATTTTCTCTTGATGGAGCATCCTGTTTGAAATTGGATGAGAAATGGGGGTACCCCTCATGACTTAGGAAACCTCCACTTGTGGCAAACTTGAAGCTTTCCAAAGCCATGGGGGTACCTCAATAGCTGGATGGTTGATTTCATGGAAAAACATGGAAAATCCTTCGAAAAGTAACGTGTGAATGATTTGTGGAATCTCAGCCAATGCTTCAATTAGATTCATGGAATTTCCCCACTGGAATTATATGGGATGAAATATGGGTTATTTATGGAGTACACAAAAACCACCGATCCTAAGTGGAATCCATCAATACTTCGAACACACCATCAATTACCATCAGAATCATTATACATTGGAAGCAACACTAGACATCACTAGAGTGTATGTACGGCACTGACTAAAGCCCGTATAGTATCCTGCAAATGGCTATGAATCAATACCTATTAATACCATTTTTAGTGGGATGAACATCCATTTGCCAGCTATTTTGATGTTCACCAGGGGTACAAGGTTTTGACACACTGCCCAATCATCTAGCACCTCCCGTAAACGACTCTGTCCATGGTTGGAAAAGACGCCTCACTTAACCCCAGACCTCCGTCTGCACAGCCATTGTTCATAATTCATACCCTCTAGTAAACGTTTACATAGCTATTGAAAATGGCCATTTATAGTGGATTTTCCCATTGAACATGATGATTTTCCAGAGTTATGTTAGTTTACCAGAGGGTATGTCCATAATTGTCCCAATTGTCATTAGCTGATAATCCCACTATTCATCAGAAAATTTTATCAATTTCATTGGGCAAATCATTGCAGTCATCAATTTCCAAAGATGAATTTTACCCTTAAGAATTCAAGAAAATCTTCGCCAAAATCTTGGTTCAAATGGTGATTAATTACATTTAATTACAAATTACCAATTGCATAAAAAAAAATCGCCGGCCAATCGCCATGATTTTCTATGGGGGTTTCCCACATTGCTGATTTATGATTATCATTATATCATCTATTTCTACAAACTTACAAATTGCGATGATATGGTTTTGTCTGAAAATAGGATACCCCGTTCCATCCACTAGTTGATTAAATCATTCTCCAATCAGAATAGACATTTTGAAGGTATACCCAAATTTCAGGAATACCGATATATATATATAATTATATATATATATATGTCTAGTATATATATATATATGTGTGTATATAATATATATATATATATATGGGGATGGTATATTGTTGGGTTTCCACATTACTCTAACTAGGAGTAAAAACAAAAAACCATTGGACAACACTTGGTAATTACCAGCAATTACCAGTGATATCCGGTGATTCATAATTCACCCAGATTTCCATAATATGTTCACCAAATGGCTGCCATCCTATTTTCCCAGTAATATATTCATGGCTGCCATAGGGCCTAAGGTGGCCAGATGGCCTAAGGGTCTGCTGGAAAGTAACTTATCTTAACCCATAGGATCCATGTATGCTATATATGGTAACATTTACCATCAATATATATCAATATACCCCAAATGTTAGCAAATATACCAGCACCATGGATCCTATGGGTAAGTAAAAGCTTCACCCAAAACTCCAGATTCCCCGGCAGCTCCCCAGTCGCCTCCGCGCGCAAAGCGTGCCGTGAGTTGCTGCGGGGCATCGACAAATTGGCCGAGACCGTCGCCGTGACGCTGGGGCCAAGGGGTCGCAACGTGCTGCTGGACAAGGCCCGGTGTGTCCTCGGGTGTCGGGGGCTGGGGAAATAGTCATTGACCTGGAAAAACGAGGAGATTTAAGCTGCTGAAATGAGCGTTGGCTGCAATCTACCCCTGTTGTTTGATGATGATATGGGGTTACACCACCAGAATCCATTTTCGGAATCCCGTTCTTGGGGTTTTGAACACTGCTCATGTGATTTGCCAGCCAAAATGCATCAAAATTAGGTGATTTCATCGGCAAACATGGTGATTCAACCAAGAGAAGTTGTGATTTTGGCAGCAGAAATGGTGATTTAACATGTTTCACCAACAAGAAAAATGGATTTAAGTGACCAAAAATAGGGATTGTTCACTACCAAAAGCCTGGATTGCACATGATTTCACCATGATGTGGCGATTTAAACGTCAACTAAAGGGCCAACACCATTCATGGGATCTACGATGGAATGGCACATGATACAATGATCAGCTGGAGATCCCAAGAACATCCAAGAACTATGATGAAATAAGTAAAGTCGTTGACGACTTGACAACTCAGTTGATGACCATAATATATATATATATATATTATCAAATACTCCACAAGCTTGGTGTTTCGAACATTTCTTATATTTGGGTTGAATCCAGATGTTTGACAAAAGTTCCACATGTTGGAGGCATGTCTGATTACCCACACGGGAAAAACTTTGAATGTTGACACGAGATAGTGACCTTTTCCCCCTTGCTATTTCTCATGTGTTTTAGTGGTTTGAACACCTACGAACATATCCATTTATGTTTTGGCTATTGTGGTGTGACATGGCGAGCTTGCAGATATTGTGGTGAGTCCTTAGAAAACATCACCACCGGGCAGCAAGACAGGGCGAATTTTCCGCTCCACAGATTGTGAACGATGGTCCGAAGCTGAATTTCGGAGAGAACACCTGGGCAAAGCTACATCTAAGATCTGCCATGAATAGACAATGGGATGCGAGTCTTATCTCAAGATTCCAAAGATTTTTCAAAATACCAAGATTCCCAAAAAAAACACTGTTCAAAATGATAGCCAAAAGAAAGAACCTAATAAAAAAGGAAAAACACCATGAAAACAGAACAAATTTTCGGAATGACACAAAATGAACATACAATGAACAATGATTTGAATATAAATCAGAACCAGGCTGCTGCGGGAACTTGCAAGATAAGACCGTGTAGTCCATTTGGGGATTTCATATTTCTAACATGTTCTAAGTGTTAGGATCGTTAGGGTCTTGACATGTCTTGATCTTCGACCCATTTCATTCATCACCGGTGGGTCATGGTGCAGAATCAGCTGAGGTGTGACGATTGCAAAGGAAATCGAACTGGAAGATCAAGTCCCCTGGCGAGTTTTGGGGGTCGTGTCATGTATCGCTTCACTCTGAATCTATCATCAAATTCTCAAGGTATGGGTGAAGATCGTCATCAAATGCTTTAAATTATCACTTAATTTTGACAAAAACTCGTTGTTTTTTCTTGATCCGGGGAACAAAAAATCACCAAACCTTCCCTTCCTCCAGTCGATCTGCATCCCATCATCCCATCCCATCCCCTCCCAGGTGGAAAACACCGGGGTTCAGCTGATCCGTCAAGCCTCCGCCAAGACCAACGAGGTCGCTGGAGATGGGACCACGTCCGGGGGCACCCAGTGGGGCGCTGGGGATGGCAGAGTTCGATAGATACCCTCTGGTAATGACTAACATAGCTATTGAAAATGACCATTAATAGTGGATTTTCCCATGAAAAATGGTGATTTTCAGTTTACCGGAGGGTATCTCATGTATCATGTAGAGGTTGGATCGGCTCAAGATGTCTCAAGTATTTGAACCAAGATTTGAGAAAGGATACATGGCACGGAGCAGGCTTTTCGAGCCGCGGGAACTTCCGATTCTGGTCAGATTGCTGTGGGCGCTTCATAACTCCCATGACTCTGCCCCGAGCAACAAAAACTTGATTCTCAAAAATATTTTCCGAAAGGGGTATGAAGAAAACATATCATATGAAGGGTATCCGAATTTCACATCATTTCAAGGGATTCCCTCAAATTGCCATCACGCAATGTGAAGCCCCCAATTCCCATTAAATCCCAGGAACTTTCAAAGACTGTATCATGTGGCCATAGGATTAGTGATTCCTGGTTAGTAATTGGGGCCCATTAACACCCTATATCGCAATGAAATAATCCATTTACTAACTAGTTAACAAAGTCCATGACCCATCAAAGCACTGTATCCATCCCAGATGCTCCATGTATGAAACATTTACCTACATAGAAGCCCCAAAAATGGCCCAGTTTGTAAATATTCCAGCACCAGCATCTGGGTATCGCCTAGGACGGCAACCATTTTGGCGCACGCCATGGTCAAGAGTGGCATGAAGCAGCTGGCAGCTACCTCGGGGGATCGGGGGGGATCTTGGGGCCCCACATTTCGAGCTAGGTTCATGGGTCAACAAAAAACACTTAGATGAATTGAATATGCCCATTTATGGGATGGATATGGGTTGGATTATGGGAATATGGGTTGGATTCTTAGTAAATGGATTCCTAGATTTATGGGATGGAATCGATGGAATATGGCTTGGATTAATCATGATTAATCATGATTAATCGATGACATACACCTTAAGGATCCGTTTGGACCCGCACATCCAAGTAGTGGTTTGGTGTCATCCTTAAGTTCTTCCAGTAGGGTTCAGTAGGGGGAAATGTCCAGTAACCGGGGTGAACAGTTCACCACTTAGTGGGGTGAACCAAGGCATTAAGAAGCAGAACGTAGACCCCACAGATGGAAATTTGAGCACCAGTAAGAATGGCTTTGATATGGCTATGAGTCAAAAAATGCTGGGACTCTAGGTACCCCAAAAAGATCAAAAAGTAGCTGGTATAGCTGGAAGAAACTCTTCCCAGTCATTTGCTAATTTCATAGATTTTCATAGTTAACCATCCCCATATGAGATTTAGGATAGGTATGGTTTGGATGTGGACCAGCTGACCTTGCTGAGCCCCATTGCGACCACTGCCATGGGACTCTATGCGGATTGAGGTACCCGTTTGATGAACTCAGGAGGGAAAACATGAGTCTATAAGTTTGGTAGCTGGTTTGCATACCAATAGTTTGTCTCAATTGAATACCAAACTCATTGTCCAAAATTTGTAGTCTTTGGATTGTCTTTGGTAACTGTATCTGTAAGTTTGTCTCACTTCTCATTGGTAAAATTGGATGACAAACCAAAACTTGGAGATGGAAGCCCCAAAGATGTCCAAAAGGTGTTGCCCCAGTTCGTTACTTAATTTGCTCCATAACTAAATTATTATGATTGTGTATATCGAGTGTAACTAGGCTGTATGGTGATTATAAAGTATTTCGTTACATGATATCAATTGATATCATCACTATGGTGATTGACTATTGTTATAATATATATAATTACATCACCATTCACTTCACTAGTGATAAATTATGATATTATGGTGGGTCACTTCACTAGTAATATATATATATATCATTATAACACCCACTTCACTTCTATATATAGTAACTATGGTTTTCTGGTTTAAAATCCCACAGAGCCGTGTCCGTTTAGCCTGTTTTTAGATAGGCGTTCTGTTGACTTGTAAAAGGGATCATAATTTACCACATGGTTGGCGAACAAAAATGAACCTTTAGGTTCGCAGTTCGCAATCCATCCTCGTAGCAACGCTCATCTATATCCATAGCATTTAATAGATAGATGTCCCTCTCGAAACGTCGCGATGGTCCGTTGTTCCGTATGATTTTCCAGGTGGGTGGTGCCAACCCTGTGCAAGTGAAGCTGGGAATGGAGAAGGCAAAGCTTTGTACAACTTAAGGATGAACATAGGATGTATGATAGAAATTTATATAATATCACTTCACCTAAATTGATAAATAATATATATTAATATTATATATACAGTACATGACCTAAATTGATATATATATATAATATATGTTGATATTATATATATATATAGATCATCATGTTGTACACCCCAAAAATCCGTTGCTTCATCACTATGTTCCCTATTAAAATAGACTAATGTGAAGCTGGTCCTACCGGTATAGCCTAGCCTGTCGCTTTACGTACGTGGACGGCCGGAGAGAAGCCACCTGGGGGATGGTCATCAATACATAGGGATTTCATTCCCATTTATAGATGGTTTACCTATTGAAAATGATGGTTAATGATGGTTAATCATGGATAATATAATGCTTAATGATGTTGGTTAATGGTGATTAATGACATTCCTATGGAAGCCATGTCCCATTTAAAAAGATGGTTTACCTATTGAAAATGGGTGGATTTTCTATATAGTGATCTGCTGATTGGTGGTGACTGGAACCATGGAATTTTATGACTTTCCATGCAGTTGGGAATTTTATCATCTCAACTGACGAACTCATATTTGTTCAGAGGAATTGAAACCAACAACCAGAAAAAGCTGTGACTTTCACCATGGCACACATGTTCTGCACACATTTGTACACTTTTTTCTACCCACCGGTACCCAAAACCACACAAATCTTGGTACATATTATACCATACTTGGAGCATATGGAAATGGTTCGGGGCCAAGCAATTCTGACTTAGCCACCAAAGTACGAATCATTTAGGATCACTGTGTTCGATCTCGCCAGGCTAATGCACTCTCACCATTTTCTTATGGGTAATTCAACTATAAATGGGAATTTCAATAGCTATGTTAGTTTACCAGAGGGTAAGTATGGGATTATTTGTTTATTTATGGATTTTGATGTTTATCCATGTATGGCACAGGGTTTGGTTGATAGATACATAATTATTTGTCTATGTCATAAATATACACACCATTCAATGTTCCCTCTTTAGCTTTCTTTTGCCTTGGCTCAGATGGACATGGTGGTGGCGATGGTGGACTTGAAATTGGAAGGGCTTGTACATACCCAGATCTGTTTGACGCATCTGGAGCCTGCATTGAATTCATTCCCCTTGATTTTGTCCCATTCCAAGCCCATTTCATCCATGTTTATCCATGTATGGCATAGCATGCTGTTAGTTTTGTTGGTTGTTTTGCTGCATATCGATTTAGACATGGTACACTTGAATGTCATAGATGGATTTCAGGATGATATTTGGATATATTTGGTATCTTACTTAGATCATGTTAGACCCTTCCTTTTCAAGGAGAAAAAACTTAACCAAACCTTTTCAGAACTCTAAGTTGCTGGCAGTGCCAGGCAGCCGGCTACATAGTGCAGAGAATTGAAGAGATTGCGCCGACCTTGAAACGTTGACGAGTTCATGGGTCAGTCATCATCCCATTGGTTTTTCGTGTAAGTTTGGCAGGTAAATCCTATATACATATATATGTGGGTAAATTATAACGACCTCACTGTTCTCCCTCATTGGAATCATGGTTTTTATAGGGAAATCATCCCCAAATGGCCGAACTATTCAGGTTAGTGAAATATTATATATGATATATATATATTGTATTTGAGTGTTTGAATAAAACATAGTTACAGTTTCCTACAGGTTTTATCCTCAAATCTAGCGATTGAAATGAAGTCAACAGCCTGCCTGGATAATCGTAACCCAGAACCTGCGGCGCCGATGGAGGCAGTTGTTGCTTTGGGGTTCTAGGTATCACATGGTATCACATGGTATCACATGGTATCACATGGTATCACATGGTATCACATTATCACATGGTATCACATTGTATCACCCTGTTGAACCCCCCATTGCGGGGCGTAGTATCTGAAGGTCAGGTTGTCACCGTGGTAGCACTTTAACGAACAGACGATATTAGCATTGAGGCTGTGCCTGTGAGCGATACGGACATGCAAAAGATCAAACAGGCAGGGCACGTTTTTTGGTCATCCCCATTGCGGGGCTTACAGATACCATAGATTTCTAGTGGCCCCGGTGGTTGATAGCCGCGATTTTCAATGTTAAGCCCTCCTGGGGCCTGTTGTGGGCCTTAAGTTAAGGGTCCCTAAGACTTCACAGATGGACCTGGTGAACTACTGGTGAATGCGTGGATGTGCCATCATGTGCCATCATGTGTCATCATTTGTCCAAGATGTCTATGAAGGAACTTGAACTTTCTGTATCCCACTTATGTCCGCTTATCCCACTGATTTTTGGGGTTGAGGGCTCAAAAAGATGAGGTTTGCTGTCGGAGCTAGTGCTGGTTGGTTCAAACACCAATGCTGTTGCTTCAAGCCCCACTTTTCTTGGTGGAATCGATGTTTCACAGGGCACAAGTCGAAAGTGTACAATAAAAGCAGTTGGTTGAGTTGAAGACCAATCACAGAAGTCGTATATGCTTCAATCATTCAATGCATTTCATACCCAGATGCTCCATGTATGGAATACTTTCCTACATATGGGCCATGTTTGGGGTAAATGTAGGTAAATATTCCAGCACCATGGAGCATCTGGGATATACCCTCTGGTTATTTCACATAGCCATGGAAAATGGTTCATTTATAGATGGTTTACCTACTAAAAATGGTGGATCTTTCCATGGCTATGTTAGTCATGACCAGGTTGGCTCCATCTCTGCGGGCGGCGATGACGAGGCGGGAAAAAAGCCAACAGTTGTATCCAAACATTATGAAATCATCATGAAATTAGAAGTTATTAAACCAGTTATAACCTATATAGTATTAACAAAAGAATTAACTGATGTCATAACTTATAACATGTTAAAATAGTGACATTCGATTTAGAACCAATTTAACTATCTTAATATAGTGTGTGTGTGTGTGGATATTCTCTTTCCTCCAAACCATTTGAAACATCCTAATCAATTCCATTTCAACCCATTCTGATTTGCCATTGTGATCATTGTGCCCAAATTCCATAATTCCATGTACCCTCTGGTAAACATACTAACATAGCTATTGAAGCCATGGCCCAGTCGAAATAGATTTATAGTGCATTTACCCATATTTTCATAGCATCATGTTTTTCCATGGTTATGTAAACGTTTACCGGAGGTTATCATCTGCCACCACTGGGTCAATTCCCCAATTCCCGAGATGGGATGATCATGGATGATCCATATGGTCCATAGCCCATGTTTTCCCAACTTTATTTACCCTCTGGTAACCTAACATAACTGTGGAAAATCACCATGTTTAATAGGTAAATCAACTATTTCTATGGCAATTTTCAATAGCTATGTTAAATTACCAGAGGGTAAGTATATTTAAGTACTGTTTGCATTTCCAGTTGCCATCGATCAAATCCCGTTACTTGTTGGTTCTATACACGTCGGTGCAAATGGCTGGCAAAACACATAAAACTTTGACCTTCCCAAGCGGAGGTACAAAAAACAATGTCATTGAAGGAACCCGGTTTTTAATCAAACATATCCAGCTCCAAGAGAAATACCCGTGCAGGGAATCTGAACACTGCCACAATGAACACGATCATCATATATATATACTGGTTGGTGGTTTCAAACATTTTTTATTTTCCATTTCATATATGGGATGTCATCCTTCCCATTGACGAACTCATATTTTTCAAGATGGGCACAGACATTGCACCACCAACTAGATACATCCAGGTACACCATTTCCCCGGGATATGCAGGCTGGCCAAATGATCGCTGACGCCATGGAAAAGGCAATCAGCCTGATTTTTTCTCGATTTATTGGGTATTTATTGGGTATACGGGTCTACCCCATTTGAGATATTCGATGCTGATTGGTGGTGACTGGAACCATGGAATTTGATTAGACTTTCCAGAAACAGTTGGGAATGGAATAATGATCCCAACTGACGATTCGTCCATCATTTTTCAGAGGGGTAGGTCAACCACCAACCACGATGCCATAAACGAATAGGCCAGAGGATACGCCATCGGATTTTGGGACTTTCCTGTGACATGTGCCACTAAAATGAGGTGTTTAGGATGGTAAAGGTAGATACGGAAAACCATTATTTGACACCACCATGAAAAAGTATGGTAGATGATTGTAGTACAGTATGTTCCATATCATTTCCTAGGGTAGTCTATAACTTGAGTCACACCCAATTAGCAGTTGAAATCGAACTTGGAGATTCCCAAAGTTTTGAGTCAATAGTAAACCCAAGTTCATAAACCACAACATTGGAGAGTGTATGCCACACATTTCTGTTGATATTGATTTTACATGGTTTTTACAACATTACTGTTGCTCTACAAATACGTTGTTATTGAACCATGGAGTCCAACTTCATAAATCACTGGGGTGCATTGGCATTGGTGAAACTTCCCTGCATTATTTGGATCATTTTACATGCCCCCAAAGGAAAACGATTAACCAGTGATTGATATTCAAACATGGGAAGTCTAGTGGTTTTGGGCATGTGCTTGTGTTCCTTCATTTTACGGAAGATGTACGCGATACTGTGAACGTTGTGATCTTTCAGATGGTTTCCGACAACGTTCACAATCTCCAAGTTCCTGCATCATGTCTAGAGTAGTTTGGGTCAGAATCTTGGCATCACTAAAAAAAGAGTACATCATTGATATATATATATATATTATGTCAAAAGTAGCTGCCCCAAAGCCTTCACATGGAAGTCTAAAATTAGTGATTGGGAAAGTGATTTTCCATTTTTTTGGGTAAATTCATATAAATTCAAAATATAGGGATCAAGATTTAAGATCAAGTGGACTCGCGAGATGGGGTCCGAGCCAAGTTGTTATCTATTTTCTAAGTTTGTTGTTCTCAAGCTATCTATATAGTAAGATTTTACTTGATTTCTCATGATTTATCCATAATTCGTAAGATTTTACAATTTTACTTCCGTGTTTTTGGGGGATACCCAAAGCCCTGGAAGACAAGTGGAGCCAGCCAGTCGGCCATGTGAGGTGGGTGGCAGTGGTGTGATCTCCTTAGAAGAGCCGGATCCACCAGACCCGCCTGGGTGTGTTGAATGATTTAGATGTTGATATTTAACATAGCCATGTATAGATGGCCCATTTATAGATGGTTTACCTATTACAAATGGTGATTGTCCATGGCCATGTAACAAATAACCAGATGGTAGATGTTGATATCACTTAGATGAGGCTTACTTTCGGATCTCAAAATAAAAACAAAGTAGGCTTAGTTACCGAAGACTTGTTCACCAAAGTTCAAAGATCCAGTCATCATCTGGGCACTCTTTCAATCTATCTACTTAAAAATGGACTATATCTGGTTGGTGGTTTGGAACATGGCTTGGATTTTTTCCATTCAATTGGGAATTTCATAATCCCAACTGACGCACTCCATCATTTTTCAGAGGGGTTGAAACCACCAACCAGTTTTATATCATTTATGAATTGTGGTCCACTTATAATCACTTAGAATCCAGGTAAAGGTTATCTGAATGTTGTTGGATTGGACTTATTGTTCAATGATGTTCAATAGATATTAGTCCAATTAACATAATCTCATAACTAGATTGTGAATTACACCATAGTGATATTCATAGTTCCCCGCTGCTAATCAGGATGGGATTTCAGGTAGCAGGAAATAAACAATTCCATTAGATATGTACAAATAATATACATATATATATATATATATACACTGTATATATACTCTATATATACATGCATGCATATATATATATACATATGTATATATATATATATATACACATGTATGTATATACTGTGTATATATATATACATACATATACATATGTGTATATATATAATATGTATATACTGATGTACTTCAGTAATATCTAAGGAGATACCGAGATACCGTAGTAAAACCGATAACCCTGATTTGAATGAGCGGTTCTCACGTGGAACATGTCCGGTTCTGTTTTTTTTCATCATCACTTTGACTTTGAAATACATTCAAGGTCGTTCAGTTGCTTTTTTGACGTGACAAATTAGGAAACTTCGCAACCCCTGAAAAAAGGAACTGATTGATCAAGGAAACCTTGGTGAACATGAAGACATTTCGGCTGATCAGGTCACAGTCCACGGACACTGAAGTGGAGTTGACAGAAGGCATGAATTTAGACAAGGTGCTACCGGGCCGGTGTTTGGTTTATCCTACAAACAATCTACAAAGTTTAGTGGGTTAAAGACATTCTTGTTTTTTGTGTATGTTTTGTTGAATATATTATCCTATACTTATTGTTGGTATGTTGACGTATATATATATATACATACATATATATATACATACATATATATATATATATCCATTATATTTGTACATTACATATTTACATTATCGCATATTTTCATTATCATAATCTACCTAAATGAACATTTACTATGTATATCATATACTATTATTATATTTACATTTATTTTTTTTCATTATGGTGGTTTTATTAATGTGCTCATTTCATCTACCTGGGCTGGTTCAGAAAGGCACTGGAGATCCGGTCCGGATTCCACATGAAACTGAACGGGAGATGAACACAGACTATACCCTCCAGTAAATGAACAGTTCGACCCTGGCAGTCATCGGGGTTGGAAGATGAGTTTCTACTGAAAATATGGCTTGTTTTCAGGGTCTAATGATGTCAATTTACCAGACTATCTATTCCATCAAAAGAGGATCATCTTCAGGGTTGCTCCCATCCATTGTAGATAAATGATAGCCATTGCTGGTGGCAAATTCCCAGCGGGTACCTCGGGTGTTTGGAGCCCTGTTTTCTGTGGGAAAGAACTGGTCAGTGAAAATGTAGGTCAGGGCCAGCTGCAGTGTTCCCACCTTGGGGAATGATGCGAATGAACATCCAACCAACAGTTTTTTTGTTGTGAAAATGAGTTTGCTAGGTTTTTTGGTGCATTTATGCCACAGCAAAACGTAAACAGTCGGGTGAGATACCATGAATTGCCTTCCTCTTCTGCGTCATGTTGGAGGTACAATATGTGGCTTGTTCAAAACTGCGCGGCGCATTGCCCAGTTTTTAAAAGAGGATCCTCAATCCGGGAAGAGGGATTTCTATACCCATGTTTTTTTAGTATGCAAGAGATGCCCATAAGAAGAAAAACACATACACAATGGCTTTATCCACATGATATTCCCATTTATTTCTGTATTCATCATGAATTATCATATTGATTGTTAAAAACCACCGTTTTTATGGATAAATCAACTCCTACATTTTGGTTGAATCGTCACTTGACCATGCACTATGGCGGTTTGCCTGGAGGACCATGCTGTTCAGAAAGACGGCTTCAGCTTATGGATTGATTAAAACACATGACATATTATGTATAATTATGTGTATACATACATGTATACATATAATGTTATATACTGTACACATATACATATATATATATATATACATATGCAACAATATATATATATATGTATACTTATATATTACAAATTTGTTCATATCTATATCATGTATACTATATATGTATACTCTCCACCAGTTGGCGAGAAACCCACCAGGGATATCTTTCTCCTTACCTCTGCCTCGATGCGGCGAATCCCACGCGAAGAGTCTGGGAATCGCTCGGGGACTCGGGATCTCCGGGAGGTGACCATGGATCTCATGGGAAAACCATAGGAAAACCATGGGAAAACCATGGGAAAATTTCGGATATACCCAACCTGGTTATGTCAAATAGCTATTGAAAATGGCAGAAATCGTGGAATTTACCCATTGAACATGGTGATTTTTCATAGTTATGTTAGTTTACCAGAGGGTATATGATATATATATATATAATATAGATATAGATACCTAGTTTACAACACCATAGAATAATCATCAATGATATAAATTGGTAAATTCCTAATTTACATTTAGATTAATTAGTGAATATTGATGATATCAATACCTAACCTACATAAACAATTATAAAGATAGATCGTCTGTTTTTTTTGCATACGAAGCCCAAATCATGCCGAAAATCCTCCATTTTTTAAGCATCCAGCAGCTATTGGTATACCCCCATTTACGGAACCCCGGAACCCCCCAAATTATGGCTTTCCTTATGTTTCAAGTGGATAATTGACAATTTACTAGCTTAGTCACCAGTGGAATTACTATTCACGATGGTATTGATAGTGGAAACTACTAGGCAACAATGTCACCTTTCCTTCCGCTGATGAACTATTCAGTGGATGGTTATCCCTATTAAGTAGAACTGGGATTAGTAATGACAGTAAATGGTTTGGTACGGTAAATGGTTTGTAATTGAGGAATCATTCCAGTAATATCCCAAGGGAACTAGTAAGTAAATGGTTAGAAACGCATCATTACACTTAGGACAGGACATACCCTGATAGTTGTGAAATCCTCCAGTTAATAATCAATTGTCCTGCTTAAAAAAAAAAATATCCCAGGCCAGTTTCCAGTCATTTTCCATGGAGCTACAGATATATCAGTAAGAGGTGAAATGAACAAGAAACCAACCATCATTTCCTTCCCAGTTACCAACCATCTTGGTTGGGGAATCTCCTAGTAATCCCCCTGGAACTATCTCAGTTCCCGAAAAACTTCTCAGTTCTGCTCACAGGAACAACCCGCTGGTTCTGGTGACTGACCAGAAGATCTCGATGGCTCAACAGGACGACCCAAAAATCCATGGGTCCACTGGGTGGTGATTTTTCTTCGGCCAGTGCAACTCGGTCCACTGCTTGGTGGTGACTGGAACCATGGAATTTTATGACTTCCCCAATAGCTGGGATGGTGATCCAATCTGACGAACTCCATCATTTTTCAGAGGGATCGAAACCACCAACTAGCGAAGGTCCGGTGTTTTGAACTGCCCTAGGAGCTGATTCCCATCCTGACCCTTGCGAAGCAGATGTCAAAGCCACTTCTGATCATTGCCGAGTCCATCGAAAAGGAGGCGCGGAAGACAGAGACCTGTCTCCTGGTTGAAGGTGGCAAACAACATGGGAATATCATGTATGTATATATATATATGTATACGCCAGTTTTTGTACATTATATAATATAATATATATCATTATACTATATAGGGATTACATATACATGATTATACATGTTCTATGTATGTTTATTTCTCTATCTCTGTTTGTCTATCAATCCATCAAAAAGCCCGGTGTGATTCACCCCGCTGATGGTGATACTGGATTGAAGTTCCCATGGTGTTGGGCATAAGAGATGTGTATGGATATGTGTGTAGTTTTATATATGTATGTGTATGGACTGTATGGATACATATATATATATATATAAACACTTGCAATTCATGGTGTGTAGTTATAGAGCGTTTCTTTTCGCCTCTGAGTTCTCATTAAAGCTGCTCCAACCTTTGTACTCTTACCCAGTTTTTTTTTAAACATGGTACTTTGAGGGTCAACTGATTTGTATCTAGTATTATCTAGTTTTCCATATATAAAATCTAGATCGACACAGATCTACATTTTGTCTTTTCTGAGCATCAGCGATTTGCCCCTGTTTTTCATATCGTTGATCATCCATTTTGGGGTTCCTGAAATGGGCCTTACCCCCAGGTCTCAGCCATTTGAGTAGGATGTTCCCATAGACAAACCATCCAGCTATTGGGGTATCTCCGTGAAATCGCGAAGAAAATGTCTCCAGGTCCTGGCGACGCTGATCGTGAACAAGATCCGAGGAATTGTTGATTGCTGTCCCTTGGCCTGTTTGTGTTGGGCTTGCAGGGCTGGAATAACATGGGATACTCTCTGGTAAACTAAGAGCTTGCTATTGAACCTGGCTATTTATAGTTAGTTGTATATATACCCATGTTGGTTTGGTGATTTTCCATAGTAATATCAGTTTACCAGAGGGTATAAACTGCGGGATTCTAACCCCCATAAGCTGGGAGCTATGACCACTAAAGTGGAACGGCAAGGCAAAGTAGTCTTAGTTACCGAAGACTTGTTCACCAAAGTTCAAAGATCCAGTCATCATCTGGGCACTCTTACAATCTATCTACTTAAACATGGAATATATCTGGTTGGTGGTTTGGAACATGAATTTTATTTTTCCATTCAGTTGGGAATTTCATCATCCCAACTGACTTTAATATTTTTCAGAGGGGTTGAAACCACCAACCAGATATATAGTAGCCTTCTGCAAATGTTTTTGGCATAACGCGATACGATAAGCATGATGACTCCCATTTTTGTCCGCTGAGTCCGGTAAACCAATGCATTCACCAATGATCACATTGCTTCTTTTAATATGTATCTTACCCTCTGGTAAACAGCCACATAACTATGGAAAATCACAATTGTTAAAAGGTAAATCAACCATACATGGCAATTCTCAATAGTTATGTTTAATTGCCAGAGGGTATTGTATATTAATTATATACAGATAGATAGATAGATAGATAGATTAGATTAGATTAGATTAGATTAGATAGATAGATATATAGATAGATAGATATAGGTATATATATATATAGATATAGATACTTAACCTTTCAAGCAATGTGTTTTATCAACGTGTTATCCAGACCTCAGACCACTTTTCCAGGATCCTCCTGGGAATTGGATGGACTTTTGCATATCAAGACATGTTTGGGATGTGTGCATGTATGTTTCCTCATGTGCAGTCTATCTAATGTATTTAATGTAATTCAAATCTAATTCAAATCAAATCAAATCTACTCTATCCACTCTATCTGCTCTATTCTACTCTATCTATCGATCTATCTACCTACCTACGTATCTATATACCTATTTAATCAAATCTAGTCTAATCTAATCTAAATCTAATCTTAATCAAATCTAAACCAATCCAATCTGCAGTAAATTATTTGAGAAATGCACACTTCATGTTTGTTGAACATGTTTTTGGATGTCAGGATTCCAGAACCGGAATGATTTGCCAACGACTCAACCACCACGGCATGATTTGCCTGGAATGCTTTCAAATAACCAGCGACAGGACATGTAAGACTGGATATGATACGAACTGGGCCCTGGAAACCTATTGCAGCCTGTTCCATCAGTGTTGATGAGATAGCTGTCAAGACTCAACGCGAACCAGCAGACGTCCCTATTCGAGTATTCTGTATTGTTCTTTTGGATTTTTGACAGTACTACTTCCGATTACGTTGGTACTTGATATGTTTTGATATTGTGGTTACAGCAACTGATTTTGACTCTTCAAAGCACAAAGAGGTCCATTCTGGGGGTAATCTTTGAACACCGCAAACTCGGTTACGCCACCATAGTCACCATGACATGTGTTGGTTGATTCTTGTTTTTGAACCAAGCATCACTTAAAGAATCCTACCCTGGGACCGGTAGTTGAACGCCTTTTTCGGAAATTCTAACGATCACCCAACTTTTTTTATCCCCATATTATGTGCTCATTACGCCCAGTGAAGGCGTCGTGCTCGCAGTGACGGACTTTTGGTGCTTAAATCCCATAGTTGGTGCTTAGATCCCCATTGGTCAATTACCGAAGTGACTTTATCAGTTAAAACTCCACAGACCGTGAAAACACCATCCTGACCGGGCCGTATTTGTTTGTCGGATCAACGACTAGATCTCTAAATTTGATGCATTTTTTGGCTGAATCAAGATCCTCTGAGGGTGCTCTAGACACCAAACTAAATGGTGAATGAATCCAGATGTTTAGTTGTGTTTTTTTGTTTGTGTTTTTTCGAGCCAAGCACAAACAATAAATCAAATCCCCTTCAAACATACAAGGTGAGGCCCCCCATTTTTACAGGTCCATTAATGGTCTATTTGTAAACCCCACTAACTAGAGTTAATTCCTCATCATAAACCCAAACCGTAACCACGGTGATGTGTGTCAACTTCGCTATCGTAGAAACCTGTTGCAAAAAACCTCAGGTGCTGTTCAGGCGCCTGGCTTCGGAGACAATCGGAAAGCCATTTTACAGGAGACCCCTGTGTACCGGCACGTGTTTGTCTGAAAGTGGGAAATCTAAACACATGACAAATCCATGGTTGGATGATGATAATCCCCATTGTTTCCCATTCGAATCACATCATATCACCATGATATCCTCATCAAATGATGGTCAATCTGTCAATCCGCCAACTTCACGGATTCAAATCTCATTTTCTTACCAAAATTGCCATTTATATCAACACTCAACATCTCACCAATCAAGTCTGGTTGGTGGTTTGGAACATTTTTTATTCTTCCTTATATTGGGAATAATATCCCAACTGACTAATATTTTTCAAGATGGTTAAAAACCACCAACCAGATCAAGTGGTAGCTCCTTCTCCTTGGCGGAATCGTCCATTAAAAAACACCTGAGCGACCGGCTGTCCAACTGCAGTTCGGAACATCTCTACCAAGTGGCACATTCCAAACCCAAAAAACAAACCTTAAAACCGAGAAAAAAAGAAACCAACAAAATCTTTGGAACATATATAGTTTTTATTTATACATGTGTATATGTATATATATATATATATATTTGGTTGTTTCTTGTTTTTAGCCTTTCCTGGTGATTCTTCCAATGTTTGGCTAAAATCAACTTTCTCTGTTCCCGTTGGCCTCATAATACTAGCTAGTCGGTTATTACGAAGTAGTTGTGCATGTTTGATTATCAAGTTTTTAACAGTAAACATTGCAATATTTTCTTGTGTCCTCCTTTTGCAGACACGACCATCTGGAGTGTATGTGAGAATTGGTTGAGCGGAAACTGAACAGGAAAGCTCGCATTTCTTGCCAAAAAATGATGCCTGCATATTTCGCAACATGTCATGTTTTTTTTCCATAAAGCAGGACGGATGGAATAATTTTCCATAGAATTCCATTGTTTTCCCGATGAAACACATTTTTTTTGCAACGCCAATGTTCATCTCCGTTGGTCTGGAATTATGCTGGGGAATCACCACCGACTTGGCTCAGGCGAGTGAATTGCTCGAATTTTCGGGAACAAGATGGAATGTGAGGAATTCAGGAATTCCCAGTTCATGGATGATCATCCCCAATATACCATAATATACAATGTGAGGCCCCCCAGTTATAAGTTGGTTCATAAGCCCCAGTAACTATAGTTATAAGTACTATAAACCATAGTTATTGGAGTTATGTTCACCAACTGAACGCTATCGAACGGGGGCCTCACATTGTAGCTAAGTAAACCGTAAATCCATGTTTTTTTTTAGAACAAGTATACAACAGTTATAATTAGTTACCCATGTTCTTTCACCTCTGGCCACAAAAAAACCCATGCCACCTCTGGCCGCGGCTGTCCGAAGGACATCGCCTTGGTGACCAGTGCCACGTGCGCGGTTCGGGAAGGTAAAGGTCAAGTGGTTGGTTCAAACATCAAAAAATCAGACTTCAATATATTTCCTGAAATGGATATAGATAGATTAGATTAGATTGGATTGGATTGGATTGGATTGGATTAGATTAGATTGGATTGGACTGGATTGGATTAGACTAGATTAGATAGATAGATATATAGATAGATATTAATATACATATATTATATCTATATATATATTATAGTCAGTCTGAAGTAGATAGAATGTGAGATCTTCAACACATATTGCAATGTTTTTGTTTTAATGTACATATTCTATTTACTAATTCTCTCAACTGGCCGGCCAAGTCATGAGTACATCCAACACAAAACCCCCATGTTTTTAGGGTGGTCAATATCAGGGGGCCAGATTATTCTAGGGTAATCATATTAATGGGTTATAATGTTACAATTACTTTTCATGGGTTATAATATGGTTTTGTTTGTCTAATCATTTTCTCGAATAACTTTGGGTCATACCATGTGACCATGTGATTTTGTCCCATTTTCAGACCCATGATATCTTGATCTTCCTCCAGGGTGAGGCCGCAAGGCCAAAGAAACGTCCCAACTTTTGCTGCTTGGAGGTACATTACCGATGATCTTGGCAGAAAGTTGGAGAGTGTCACTGCAGAAGACTTTGGTGCCTCGGTTTGGAATATTGGAATTCCCTGATGTTTGGGCCGGTGCCTTTTTTTTGGTTCAAAAATCCCATGTTTATCCATGTTTCAGGTATAGTTTGTTTTTTTCAAACCGATTTTTTTTCTGAGTGGTATGAGCTGCAGCATGTTACTGTATGCCTAATGGATCCTAATGGCATGCTGGACCATCGAGAGATGACGAGGATCTTTTTGGTTAAACAATCACCCAGTTATGGTTTTTGGGTGATGTTTTTGACCCCCCAACTTCGACCTGCCCCCTTTTTCAGATGCTTTTGGGGTCTAGTTTTCTCCGCTGTACAAAGCCGTCCTGGGCTTTAGATTATCACCCAAGAGCCACGTCCAAACCAGCCAGAATCTCGAGGAATTTGGATGTTCATCCCTCGTTGGGCCTCCATTTTTGTTGTGCCCATGACCGGTAGATTTTTTAACAGTCCATGTTTCAAGCAACAAATGACCAACCAACTTCAGCACGTCAAAAGTTCATATTTTTTTTCTGGAGGGTCAATGGGAACCTCACTTATGGAAACCCCCATATGATCAAGTATGTATATATATATGTATTTGTTGCAGTTACTATCTAAGCTTGGGCATGATCTTACATGGTTCCACCCAGGTTCTGCCAGACGAATCACTGTTGGCAAGGCGCAGAACGGGATGAGTTTTTTAATGGACGTTTTAAGCGGGGGGTCAAAAACGATACATATGATGAGTTGAGCAAAACCGCGATATTTACTACATTCATATACATTAATTGTACCAGTAGTACCACACAAGGCGGTGGCGGAAGTTTCAAAAATAGGAAACCTATAGGAGAGGTGAGTTGTTGTGAATCACGGATGGCAGAGCGAATCCACTGATGGACCGAAAGGTGGTTGGAGTTGTGTTTTTTGGAGTGGTTGCGGTGGTTGCAGTGGTTGCAGTGGTCACCTCACCCACAACTGCTGGATGTAGTGTGGTGTAGTCCAGTTGTAGTTGCAGTTGTAGTGTAGTGGAGTTGTAGTTGTAGTGTAGCGTAATCAGTGTAGTTGTAGTTGTAGTTGTAAAGTAGTGTAGTGTAATGTAGTGTAGTGTTGTGTAGTGTAGTGTAACGTAGTGTAGCATCGTGTAGTGTAGCGTAGTTTAGTGTAGCGTGTGTGAAGTAGTGTAGTTGTAGTGGTAATGTAGCGTCGTGTAGTTGTAGTTGCAGTGTAGTGTAATGTAATTAGTGTAATGTAGTGTTGTGTGTAGTTGTAGTTTTAGTAGTAGTAGTAGTAGCAGTAGTAGTAGCAGTAGTAGTAGTAGTAGCAGTAGTAGTAGTAGCAGCAGTAGCAGTAACAGTAACAGTAGCAGTAGTAGTAGTAGTAGTAGCAGTAGTAGTAGCAGTAGCAGTAGCAGTAGTAGTAGTGATTGTAGTTGCCGTTGTAGTTGTAATGTAGTGTACTGTAATTAGCGTAGTGTAGTGTAATGTAGTTGTAGTATACCCTCAAGTTGGAAAGTTCTAGAATGCCCCCCCCCCGGGGATAAACCCGGGGGATTCTAGAATGAACAAAAATCATTGTAGCACTTCCGGTCGCGAAAGCATTGTAGAACTTTGGAAGTTTGTATAATACCATATGATTCATATGATGATGTATGGTGCAGGTCTTGTGCAGGTATTTGTGATCCCTCATGAGCCGGTGGTTGAAAGCAATTTGCCAGTTTTGACACAAAAACCAAGAAGGGATAATATACAGATACTCGGTAGAAAAATTGACAAATTCACAGTTCAGTTTGTTTCTTCACCTCTTGTGAGAACATTTCTGCCTGGGAGAACTTGTGGGTTCAGCTCAATTTTGAAGTGATTAGCTGTACCTTTACCTTTGCACTCACCGCAACAATGCATGGTTTGTGTTTTTTTTTGCACGTTTGCTTCTGTTGCCGCCACGAGGCACAAGTAAAGTGGCTTTTGCATGTTGTGTCACAGGAGGCTGTAAAATCCTGCGTCGGAAATGTACGTGCATTTGCTAGAGATTTGCATGCATTTGGGTTGTTTTTTGGATTTAATTCCGCAAAGGCGTGGGTCAAATATTGTCTAGCCCAGCATCTCTGAAAGAAAGGGCCCAATAGGTGAAGTGAGCGGCAAATTGGTAGGTAGAAACTTTCCCCAACTGGGAATGAATGTCAGGGATAATCCAGTTAGCTAAAACTGTCATCTTTTGTTCTTGTCCAAGTAGACTAATGCCTGTGCAACAAATGAACATATCTAAGTTACCAAAGCATACACATGGTCCAAAATGGTTTCCCCTTGCAGTAGCTGGTACTTCACATGTTTGGCCAAGTAGGAAACCATTCCAGAACCCTTGCAGAAAGTGCTGTGGACGCATGACAAAGCCAACGTCCAACAGCTTTTGGAACTCACCCAGGAACATCGTTGCGTGGATCCTTGGTTAAGTGCCACTCTGCACGCCGCTCGACATGGAGCCTTGACCCAAGAGCAGTGGGCGTTCCTTGGTCCACCTCTGCCGCGCCTGTGTGCGCGAGCCGCCGGGCACCGAGCACCATCTTTTCATCAACAAACCCGACACGTGCCGATTGGCCCATCGGGACCTCGGCTGCTTCTGGGTCGGAAACTCGGGTTTTGACGACGCCCGCGTGTGCGGCGTGTGTTGGAAGGGCTGGACCCCCGATATGAAGCGAAGATTTTAAGCCCTCCACTCACAAGCAGAAGGGACCGGCGAAGCAGAGCACTTGAGCTGAACTGAAGCAATGGCGCGGAATGGCGCAGAAAAAGAGCAGAGGGACCGCAAGAGTCAGGTAGGTTTGGGCATGCGCAGGTTTGGGCATGATTTCAATTAGATTTGGGCATGATTTCAAGTCGGTTTGGGCATGCTTTCAAGTAGGTTTGGGCATGGTTTCAAGTAGGTTTGGGCATGATTTCAAGTAGGTCTGGGCTTGATTTCAAATAGGTTTGGGCATGATTTCAGGTAGGTTGGGGCATGATTTCAGGTAGGTCAGGGCATGATTTCAAGTAGCATGCTTTCAAGTAGGTTTGGGCACAGTTTCAAGTAGGTTTGGGCATGATTTCAAGTAGGCCTGGGCATGGCTTCAAGTACGTCTGGGCTTGGTTTCAAGTAGGTTTGGGCGTGGTTTAAAATAGGTTTGGGCAGGATTTCAAATAGGTTTGGACATGCTTTCAAGTAGGTTTGGGCATGATTTCTCATAGGTTTGGGCACGACTTCAGGTAGGTTTGGGCATGATGTCAGGTAGGTTTGGGCATGATTTCAAGCAGGCTTGTGCATGGTTTCAAGCAGGCTTGGGCATGATTTCAAGTAGGTTTGGGCATGATTTCAGGTAGGTTTGTGCATAATTTCAAGTATGTTTAGGCATGATTTCAAGTAGGTCTGGGCATGATTTCAAGTAGGTTTGGGCATGATTTCAAGTAGGTTTGGGCATGATTTCAAGTAGGTTCGGGCATGGTTTCAAGTAGGTTCGGGCATGGTTTCAAGTAGGTTTGGGCATGATTTCAATTAGGTTTGGGCACGATTTCAAGCAGGTTTGGGCATGATATCAGGTAGATCTGGGCAAGATTTCAAATAGGTTTGGGCATGATTTCAAGTAGGTTCGGGCACGACTTCAGGTAGGTTTGGGCATGATGTCAGGTAGGTTTGGGCATGATTTCAAGCAGGCTTGTGCATGGTTTCAAGCAGGCTTGGGCATGATTTCAAGTAGGTTTGGGCACAATTTCAGGTAGGTTTGTGCATAATTTCAAGTATGTTTAGGCATGATTTCAAGTAGGTCTGGGCATGATTTCAAGTAGGTTCGGGCATGGTTTCAAGTAGGTTCGGGCATGATTTCGATTAGGTTTGGGCATGATTTCAAGTAGGTTTGGGGTTTGGGTATGGTTTCAATTAGGTTTGGGCATGATTTCAATGCAGCCTTTGGCCCCAATTTCTGATTGCTTAGCTCCCCCGGCGATATGAACAAAAAGGGGGACATCCCGATGGGCAAGCCTCGGCAGGGGCCAGCGGTGAGCGAGGCCACCTGGAAGAAATATTTGAAGAAGAAGAAGAAGGAAGACAGCAGTCGCAAGCCTTTCAGATGCCCGGCGCCTCAAACATGAAAGGCTTCTTGTTCCACCATCGCCTTGAAACAGTCGTGCAGAGACAATCAACGGAACGGTGCTGATATCCACACCACCTGGTTGTAAACGGAAACATGGCGATGTCACTAGCTTAAACCATGTATGTTTTTGCCTCCTCGCTGCACCGCTTGCAACCACGCCAGGCCAACCAGTGCCACATCATCGTCGATGTTGAGTGCTGGGTTGGCAAATTCGCTGTGTGGCGGTTTCCCGCGATGCAACCGTCAGACATCCAGGTTTGGGAATGCCCTCTTCCCAAGTACTCCTGGTTGGTCCCTGACAACTGCTGCATCTGCACGATCATCGGCTCCGGCTGTGTTTCACTATAGGGGGTGGCGATTACGATCGGGACCTTGTGATGTTCACATTGAATCCCATCCTCCTTCGTTTCTTGATTGCACGCCAAGTGGCTCGGATTAATGCTGCTCGAGCGCATGTAGAGGGTCTTGTAGAGCAATCCAACCCGACCCGATTGCGCAGCGTAATGCGCTTCCGGCAGCATTGCTTGCTCTATATTCTTTTCACAGTGAAAGATACCATTTCAGAGCCCATTTTAGAACCCAAACACGGAATAAGTGCCAAAAAAAAAGGGTTCTAAGAGCCCCCATATAGATTCCATTTTAGAAACCATTTTTGGGATCTAAAATGGTCCCTCAGGGGGGGGAAGCAGCTTGAGAGGATGTTGTAGTTGCAGTTGTACTTGTACTTGTATAGTTGTAGTTGTAGTGTAGTGGTAGTGGTAGTTGTAGTTTTTGATCCATCTATCTGTCTATCTGCAAGCTTGAAAACGAAGCTGTTCTGCGAGACTTCCTCATTTTCTGAACTTGACAACGTCAAAAACGAAGCAATTCTGTGAGACGTCCTCAATTTCTGAAGTTGACAACGTCAAAAACGAAGCAAATCTGCGAGACTGCCTCAATTTTCCAAGTTGGCAAGATCAAAAACGAAGCAAGTCTGCGAGACATCCTTTAAAAATGGAACGTTGAGTGCAGAGCTGACGGCCTCGTACCAATGCGGTTTGCGATTTTTCCACTCCACCTGTCTAAAGTACTGCGCCTGCCACGAAAAAGTGATGCCAGGTCATACGAAGTGCTGCACCTGTCACGCAAAATCATCTTCCCAGGACTGACGATCTGATGCTACAAAATGCAGCCCTTCCCAGGAAATCTCCGCTTTGATGTTCTAACACATCTACCTCATGTGTCTCTTGTACTGCGCCTGCCGCGCAAAATGCATCTTTCCAGATCCTCCTCAAATGTCTCACGCCTGTTATCGTTTTTGAAACTGCTTTGAAACTGCTACAAAACCCAATGTTTTGCTCACTTTTGACAAGGTGCACAATCCCCTGCGCCTGCCACGCAAAACGACATCTGAACGTCCAAAAGTGCTCAGTACCCTGAGTTTTTTACACTTTTGACTCCGAAATGTGCTTCGCGCATCTTCGCGCCACGACGGCGTTTACTTTTTCAACATCTCAACTTCCAAAAGTGTTCTGAGCGTGGTGTGTACATGTTGACTTCCAAATGTGCTTCGCGCCACAACGGCGTGCACTTTTTCGACATCACAACTTCCAAAAGTGGTCCAAGAATGGTGTGCTTTGTACATTTTGACTTCCAAATATGCTTCGCGCCACAACGGCGTGCAACTTTTCATCTCTCATCTGACCACATGGCTCCGCACCTGCCGCTTTAGCGAGCCTACTTTTCGACCCTCCAGAGCCACATTTTTTTGGAAAAAATGAAAAAACAGAATGTTTCGCAACTTTCCTACCTTTGCGCGCGCCTGGATCTTCTTTCTTCTGAGACTTTCTCTTTGTTGATTTTCTTTCTTCTTCGCTTCTCTTCTCTGGCTCTTCCCATCTCTGCTTTTCATCTGTCCATATTGTCGAAAGTTTGACTTCTAACTTCCTTCGGTTATCTTCGATTAAATGCTTCTCTAATATTACCCAACAAAAGCCCCTATTTGTGATTTTGATGAGTTTGGGGCAGTTTTTGGGGCAATGTGACCCAATGCCATGAACCCACTTTGGATCCATTTCTGGGGTATGAATTGTACATGTTTGAGCGTTCCCTCAAGAGTAAATTGGGCCTATGGCACTGGTTTTTATCACATTATTCTTCTATTTGCGTTGGGGAAAGTTGGGAAAACACACTGACAGGTTTTACACCCCATTTTCTCTCGACCCACAATTGCATGGTGGGAATGTACTTTTGTTCCAGGAAAACAAAAAAAACATCTGAATAACGATTTTTGCCTAGCCTTTTGCGAACAGACAAATACATGTATCCCATGCGATCCAATGATGAGCCCTGTAGTATAATAACGGGGAGGTAGCTAGGGCACGAGAGCTGCCATAGGAACTGGAACGTTCATGGATATGGAAGTGGATTCTTTGAGACCTGGGGACACAGGGAGTTAAGTGGTTCTTAGATGTTCTTAGTATTTCGTAGTCATATGAGTCATGTATTGTTTTCATTCCCCAACTTGATATTTTTGGGCTGACGCCCCTCGTCGGCTCCGCCGGACCACGGCCCTCCATTTCATCGCAGTGTGGGCGTGAAAGTTACTGAATGAGGACCTGCTTCAGAAATATATTCCTTAGGTTTTTTGGCACATATTTGTTGGAATAGACGATTTTTTGGGGAGCAAGTGAGTTCCCGAAAGCTCCTGCGAAGGGTTTTTCCTAAAGAACTGCTGCCGATTTCAACTTGTTACTTCGTGTAAAGGCGCCTCTGTGCAAAGACTTCTCTGTGTAAAAGCTTTTGTGTGTAAAAGTTTCTGTGTGTAAAAACCACTTTGTGTAAAGACTTTTTTGTGTAAAAGCTTCTCTGTATGAAAGCACGTCTGTGTAAAGATTTCTCTGTGTGTAAAAGCTTCCGTGTATAAAAACTCTCTGTGTAAAGGCTTCTCTGTGTAAAAGCTTTTGTGTGTAAACGCGTCTGTGTGTTAAAGCTCTCTGTGTAAAGACTTCTTTGTGTAACAGCTTTTGTGTGTAAAAGCTCCAAGACGTTTGTGTGAAAAAGTTCCTCAGAGGAAAGACTTCTCTGTGTAAAACCTTCTGTGTGTAAAAAGCTACTCTGTGTAAATGTGTAAAAGCCCCTGCGTGTGTAAAAGCTTGCTGTGTGTAAACGCTTTGCTGTGTAAACGCTCCTCTGTGTAAAGGCTTCTCTGTGTAAAAGCTTCTGTGTGCAAACGCGTCTGTGTGTAAAAAGCCCTCTGTGTAAAGACTTCTTCGTGTAAAATTTTCTGTGAGTAAAAGCTCCTAGACGTTTGTCTGCAAAAGCACCTTAGAGTAAAGACTTCTCTGTGTAAAACCTTCTGTATGTAAAAAGCTCCTTTGTGTAAAGACTTCTCTGTGTAAAAGCCCCTGTGTGTGTGGGTAAAAGCTTCTGTGCGTCTCCTCCCTCCAGCTTTCTTTCGGGTCACGCTGTCGTCCAGTTTCAATCTGCAACGTTGTTTCTTGTGGAAGAGTGCAAAATAATGCAAAGAACATGTGAAAGCATCGCGCGTTTAAAAATTGAACATAAACAGCGCACAAAGTGCTGTAATTTACAGCAAAGTGCCTAAAACACTGTTATTTACAAGGTTTCGTTCACGTCACGATCTTCGATTTTTTGGGAAACGCGTAAATACCAGTGTTTTTTGCGTTCATCAAGGCAAATCATCGGTTCAAAAAGTGTAAAAAATGCTGTAATTTACAGGGGTTTGGCGCCGTCACGGGCAAAAAACTGTGTAAATACCAGCGTTTCAGCGTCCAAAAGTGGCTAAAACACCGCTATTTACAGTGTTTCGTGCCTTCCACGTTTTCTTGAAATTGCAAAAACAGTGTAAATACTAGCATTTTTTGCGATCAACTTGCCAAAAATGCTGTAATTTACAGTGTTTTTTTTGCTTCGCTTTCAAAAACACTGGTATTTGCAGTGTTTTGTGCATCTCCGGTCTAAAAAGTATTGGTATTTACAGCATTTTCTGCGTTTTTTCATTGCTCCCGCAAAAGACGTCAAAACGCAAAAATGCTGTAATTTACAGCATTTTGTGACTTTCGAAAAGCGAAAAATCGTCCGAAAAATGTGTCAAAACGGCAACTTTTTTCCGATTTTAGGTACCCTCAAAACGGGGGGGGGGGATTATGCTCTTGGAGACGCTTATGAGCGACCCGGATTCCGGCCAAAAAGCTCTCCCCCACCCTCCTGAAGGATTTTTGGTGTTTTTCGGGGCCCGGCGTCGGAGGGTCGGCGGCTTGGGGCGCGCCTCACCTTAGAGCTCTAGTCGCTCTGGGACGCTCGTAGGGCAAGCCACTCGTGGGGAGCCGGCGGAGCCGAATTTTAAGGGCTGACGCCCCTGGTCGGCTCCGCCGGATTTCTCGACCCTCCATTTCATCGGCATGAAAGCTTTTGGATGGGGACCTGCTTCAGAAATATATTCCTTATGTTTTTTGAAAAAAGTTCATGGAATAGGAACTTTGTTGGAAATAGACGGCTTTTTTGGGGAGCAAGTGAGTTCCCGAAAGCTCCTGCCAAGGGTTTTTCCCGAAGAACTGCTGCCAATTTCAACTTGTTACTTCGTGTAAAGGCGCCTCTGTGCAAAGACTTCTCTGTGTAAAAGCTTTTGTGTGTAAAAGTTTCTGTGTGTAAAAACAACTTTGTGTAAAGACTTCTTTGTGTAAAAGCTTCTGTGTGTGAAAGCTTCTCTGTGTGAAACGTCTGTGTAAAAATTTCACTGTGTGTAAAAGCTTCCGTGTGTAAAAACTCTCTGTGTAAAGTGTAAAGGCTTCTCTGTGTAAAAGCTTTTGTGTGTAAACGCGTCTGTGTGTGAAAGCTATATATCTGTGTAAAGACTTCTTTGTGAAACAGCTTCTGTGTGTAAAGGCTCCTAGACGTTTGTGTGCAAAAGCTCCTTAGCATAAAGACTTCTCTGTGTAAAACCTTCTGTGTGTAAAAAGCTCCTTTGTGTAAAGACTTCTCTGTGTAAAAGCCCCTGTGTGTAAATGCTTTTGTGTGTAAAAGCTCCTCTGCGTAAAGGCTTCTCTGTGTAAAAGCTTCTGTGTGCAAACGCGTCTGTGTGTAAAAACTCTCTCTGTCAGTCAGGCCTTCTTCGTGTAAAAAGTTTTGTGTGAAAAAGCTCCTAGACGTTTGTGTGCACAAGCTCCTTGGAGTAAAGACTTCTCCGTGCAAAACCTTCTGTGTGTAAAAAGTTCCTTTGTGTAAGGACTTCTCTGTGTAAAAGCACCTGTGTGTGTAAAAGCTTGCTGTGTGTAAATGCTTTTGTGTGTAAAAGCTCCTCTGTGTGAAGGCTTCTCTGTGTAAAAGCTTCTGTGTGCAAACGCGTCTGTGTGTAAAAAGCCCTCTGTGTAAAGACTTCGTTGTGTAACAGCTTCTGTGTGTAAAGGCTCCTAGACGTTTGTGTGCAAAAGCTCCTTAGAGTAAAGACTTCTCTGTGTAAAACCCTCTGTGTGTAAAAAGCTCCTTTGCGTAAAGGCTTCTTTGTGTAAAAGCTTCTATGTGCAAACGCGTCTGTGTGTAAAAACTCTCTCTGTCAGGCCTTCTTCGTGTAAAAAGTTCTGTGTGAAAAAGCTCCTAAGAACGTGTGTGTGCAAAGCTCCTTAGAGTAAAGACTTCTCTGTGTAAAACCTTCTGTTTGTAAAAAGCTCCTTTGTGTAAAGACTTCTCTGTGTAAAAGCCCCTGTATGTGTAAAAGCTTCTGTGCGACTCCTCCATCCAGCTTTCTTTCGGGTCACGCTGTAGTCCAGTTTCAATCTGCAACGTTGTTCTTGTGGAAGAATGCAAAGAACAGGTGAAAGCATCGCTCGTTTAAAAATTGAACAGAAACAGCGCACAAAGTGCTGTAATTTGCAGCATTTTGCGTTGCCAGATGGCAAGAACCCGCGTAAAGACCACAGTTTTAGTCCCCGAAAGTGGCTAAAACACTGTTATTTACAGGGTTTCGTTCACGTCACGATCTTCGATTTTTTTAAAAACGCGTAAATACCAGCATTTTTTGCGTTCATCAACGCAAAAGATCGGCTCAAAAAGGGAAGAAAATGCTGTAATTTACAGGGGTTTGGCGCCGCCACGGGCAAAAAACTGCGTAAATACTAGCGTTTCGGCGTCCAAAAGTGGCCAAAACACCGCTATTTACAGTGTTTCGTGCCTTCCACGTTTTCTTGAAATTGCAAAAACACTGTGAAGACCATCATTTTTTGCGATCAACCCGCCAAAAATGCTGTAATTTACAGTGTTTTTTTGCTGTGCTTTCAAAAACACTGGTATTTGCAATGCTTTGTGCATCTCGGGTCCAAAAAGTATTGGTATTTACAGCATTTTCTGCGTTTTTGCATGGCTCCCGCAAAAGACGGTAAAACGCAAAAATGCTGTAATTTACAGCATTTTGTACCTTTCGAAAAGCGAAAAATCGTCCGAAAAAGGCGTCAAAACGGCGCTTTTTTCCGATTTTAGGTACCCTCAAAACGGAAGGGGGGGGGGGGAATGCTCTTGGAGACGCTTATGAGCGACCCGGATTCCGTCCAAAAACCTCTCCCCCACCCTCCTGAAGGATTTTTTGTGTTTTTCGGGGCCCGGCGTCGGAGGGTCGGCGGCTTGGGGCGCGCCTCACCATAGAGCTCTAGTCGCTCTGGGACGCTCGTAGGGCAAGCCACTCGTGTGGAGCCGGCGGAGCCGAATTTAAGGGCTGCCGCCCCTGCCGCCGACCCCGGAAAAGAATAAGTAAAGGTTCTCTTGCCGAAGTAAACGTTCGTAAGGTTCCGCATGTTTTGCGGACCATGCAACTGTTCGAGAAAGTGAAACAATATCCGGCAAAATATACCTGATGCAGATGACTTATAGGCCTTGAGCAGATGCCGCAATGTTCCAATTTCATCAAGGGCTGGTGAAACAGGCAAGAGTGACGAGACAGTTGACATGAAGCTTGCTCTGAACTGAACAACACATCTATGTGCATTTGGGCTGAGAGACCTAAGACTAAACTGCTAAAAGCTATTAGGACAAGAAAGCTCCAGCTTAGAGGTCACCACATATCATCACAAAGACCTAAGGTGTGGTGCATCATCTTTTTGTGCGCCACGCAAAAGTTATTTGTTTAGAGTTGTTAGAACGACATGCTGCAGATGTGACTTGCCCATGGTTATTTTGGCTACACTTCGCCCTTGCAGACTTCGACCCAAGTGAGGGAGCCAAGCCGTGGATCAAGAGGAAATTTCAAAATGTGAAGAAGGAAAATGGATGACGATTGTATGGTTTCCATTAGGTATTGTGGAAAAACGGCATGTGGGGGTGCAACATGCCTGCTGCTGCTGGCGAACGCCTGCGAAACACCTCCCGGCAGTAAAACAGCATGGCCCTAAAGGACGAACCGATGCCAAAATCTCGTTTTTCGGGGCCGGAACGTCCCTTCTCAAATCCTACAAAAATATCATTTTTCCACCTTATTTCCACCTTGTTAAGAGCTGTTAAAAGCTGCTGGCTGGCTGCTAGCTGCTGCACTGCTCCGGCTGCTCTTACTGCTGCTGCTGGCGAACGCCTGCGAAACACCTCCCGGCAGTAAAACAGCATGGCCCTAAAGGACGAACCGATGCCAAAATCTACGTTTTTCGGAACCGGAACGTCCCTTCTGAAATCCTACAAAAATATCATTTGTCCACCTTATTTCCACCTTGTTAAGAGCTGTTAAAAGCTGCTGGCTGCTGCTGGCTGGCTGCTAGCTGCTGCACGGCTGCCGCTGCTCTTAGCCTGCTAAACACTTCCCGGCAGTAAAACTCCCTTCTGAAAGCCTACAAATCCTAGAAAACTAGCGTTTTTCCACCTTATTTCCACCTTGTTACAAGCTGTCAAAAGCTGCTGGCTGGCTGCTATATAGCTGGCTGCTTTTACTGCTGCTGCTGGCGAACGCTTGCGAAACACTTCCCGGCAGTAAAACAGCATGGCCCCAAAGGACGAACTGATGCCAAAATCTACGTTTTTCGAGGCCGGAACGTCCCTTCTGAAATCCTACAAGAATATCAGATTCCATCTTATTTCAACCTTGTTACAAGCTGTTAAAAGCTGCTGGCTGCTGCTGGCTGGCTGCTAGCTGCTGCACTGCCAGCTGCGGCTGCTCTTACTGCTGCTGCTGGCGAACGCTTGCGAAACACCTCCCGGCAGTAAAACAGCATGGCCCTAAAGGACGAACCGATGCCAAAATCTACGTTTTTCGGGGCCGGAACGTGTATTCCACCTTGTTAAGAGCTGTTACAAGCTGCTGGCTGCTGCTGGCTGGCTGCTAGCTGCTGCACGGCTGCCGCTGCTCTTAGCCTGTTAAACACCTCCCGGCAGTAAAACTCCCTTCTGAAATCTTACAAATCCTACCAAAATATCATTTTTCCACCTTATTTCCACCTTGTTAAGAGCTGTTAAAAGCTGCTGGCTGGCTGCTAGCCGCTGCACTGCTGCCGCTGCTCTTACTGCTACTGCTGGCGAACGCCTGCGAAACACCTCCCGGCAGTAAAACAGCATGGCCCTAAAGGACGAACCGGTGCCAAAATCTACGTTTTTCGAGGCCGGAACGTCCCTTCTGAAATCCTACAAAAATATCATTTTTCCACTTTATTTCCACCTTGTTACAAGCTGTCAAAAGCTGCTGGCTGCTGGCTGGCTGCTAGCTGCTGCACTGCTGCGGCTGCTCTTACTGCTGCTGCTGGCGAACGCCTGCAAAACACCTCCCGGCAGTAAAACAGCATGGCCCTAAAGGACGAACCGATGCCAAAATCTACGTTTTTCGGGGCCGGAACGTCCCTTCTGAAATCCTACAAAAATATCATTTTTCCACCTTATTTCCACCTTGTTAAGAACTGTTACAAGCTGTTGGCTGCTGCTGGCTGGCTGCTAGCTGCTGCACGGCTGCCGCTGCTCTTAGCCTGCTAAACACTTCCCGGCAGTAAAACCCCCTTCTGAAATCCTACAAATCCTACAAAACTAGCGTTTTTCCACCTTATTTCCACCTTGTTACAAGCTGTTACAAGCTGCTGGCTGGCTGCTAGCTGGCTGCTTTTACTGCTGCTGCTGGCGAACGCTTGCGAAACACCTCCCGGCAGTAAAACAGCATGGCCCTAAAGGACGAACTGATGCCAAAATCTACGTTTTTCGAGGCCGGAACGTCCCTTCTGAAATCCTACAAAAAGATCAGATTCCATCTTATTTCCACCTTGTTAAGCGCTGTTACAAGCTGCTGGCTGCTGCTGGCTGGCGGCTAGCTGCTGCACGGCTGCCGCTGCTCTTAGCCTGTTAAACACCTCCCGGCAGTAAAACTCCCTTCTGAAATCTTACAAATCCTACCAAAATATCATTTTTCCACCTTATTTCCACCTTGTTAAGAGCTGTTAAAAGCTGCTGGCTGGCTGCTAGCCGCTGCACTGCTGCCGCTGCTCTTACTGCTACTGCTGGCGAACGCCTGCGAAACACCTCCCGGCAGTAAAACAGCATGGCCCTGAAGGACGAACCGATGCCAAAATCTACGTTTTTCGAGGCCGGAACGTCCCTTCTGAAATCCTACAAAAATATATCATTTTTCCACTTTATTTCCACCTTGTTACAAGCTGTCAAAAGCTGCTGGCTGCTGGCTGGCTGCTAGCTGCTGCACTGCTGCGGCTGCTCTTACTGCTGCTGCTGGCGAACGCCTGCAAAACGCCTCCCGGTAGTAAAACAGCATGGCCCTAAAGGACGAACCGATGCCAAAATCTACGTTTTTCGGGGCCGGAACGTCCCTTCTGAAATCCTACAAAAATATCATTTTTCCACCTTATTTCCACCTTGTTAAGAGCTGTTAAAAGCTGCTGGCTGCTGGCTGGCTGCTGGCTGCTGCTGGCTGGCTGCTAGCTGGCTGCTAGCTGCTGCACTGCTGCGGCTGCTCTTACTGCTGCTGCTGGCGAACGCCTCCGAAACACCTCCCGGCAGTAAAACAGCATGGCCCTAAAGGACGAACCGATGCCAAAATCGACGTTTTTCGAGGCCGGAACGTCCCTTCTGAAATCCTACAAAAATCATTTTTCCACCTTATATTTCCACCTTGTTAAGAACTGTTAAAAGCTGCTGGCTGCTGCTGGCTGGCTGCTAGCTGCTGCACGGCTGCCGCTGCTCTTAGCCTGCTAAACACTTCCCGGCAGTAAAACTCCCTTCTGAAATCCTACAAATCCTAGAAAACTAGCGTTTTTCCACCTTATTTCCACCTTGTTACAAGCTGTTACAAGCTGCTGGCTGGCTGCTAGCTGGCTGCTTTTACTGCTGCTGCTGGCGAACGCTTGCGAAACACCTCCCGGCAGTAAAACAGCATGGCCCTAAAGGACGAACTGATGCCAAAATCTACGTTTTTCGAGGCCGGAACGTCCCTTCTGAAATCCTACAAAAAGATCTCAGATTCCATCTTATTTCCACCTTGTTAAGAGCTGTTACAAGCTGCTGGCTGCTGCTGGCTGGCGGCTAGCTGCTGCACGGCTGCCGCTGCTCTTAGCCTGTTAAACACCTCCCGGCAGTAAAACTCCCTTCTGAAATCTTACAAATCCTACCAAAATATCATTTTTCCACCTTATTTCCACCTCGTTAAGAGCTGTTAAAAGCTGCTGGCTGGCTGCTAGCCGCTGCACTGCTGCCGCTGCTCTTACTGCTACTGCTGGCGAACGCCTGCGAAACACCTCCCGGCAGTAAAACAGCATGGCCCTAAAGGACGAACCGATGCCAAAATCTACGTTTTTCAAGGCCGGAACGTCCCTTCTGAAATCCTACAAAAATATCATTTTTCCACTTTATTTCCACCTTGTTACAAGCTGTCAAAAGCTGCTGGCTGCTGGCTGGCTGCTAGCTGCTGCACTGCTGCGGCTGCTCTTACTGCTGCTGCGGGCGAACGCCTGCAAAACACCTCCCGGCAGTAAAACAGCATGGCCTAAAGGACGAACCGATGCCAAAATCTACGTTTTTCGGGGCCGGAACGTCCCTTCTGAAATCCTACAAAAATATCATTTTTCCACCTTATTTCCACCTTGTTAAGAGCTGTTAAAAGCTGCTGGCTGCTGGCTGGCTGCTGGCTGGCTGCTAGCTGGCTGCTAGCTGCTGCACCGCTCTTACTGCTGCTGCTGGCGAACGCCTCCGAAACACCTCCCGGCAGTAAAACAGCATGGCCCTAAAGGACGAACCGATGCCAAAATCGACGTTTTTCGAGGCCGGAACGTCCCTTCTGAAATCCTACAAAAATCATTTTTCCAGCTTATTTCCACCTTGTTAAGAGCTTTTAAAAGTTGCTGGCTGCTGCTGGCTGGCTGCTAGCTGCTGAGAGAAAATGAGCTATTTTAGCTACTTTTTCCTCATGGGAAAACACCATGGCAGAGAAGGACGGACAAGCATCAAAATTGCGACCAAAAACTCCCTAATGTAACTTCTGAAACCCATAGAAAAGGATTATTTTAGCTACTTTTTCCTCCTAATTGCGACTAAAAACTCCCTAATGTAACTTCTGAAACCCATAGAAAAGGATGATTTTAGCTACTTTTTCCTCTTGCTGCTGCTGCTGCTGCTCCTGCTCTTGCTACTCCTTCTGTTCAAAAGACAGCCCCCGGATGGGAAAACACCATGGCAGTGAAGGACGGAAAAGCATCAAAATTGCAACCAAAAATTCCCTAATGTAACTTCTGAAACCCATAGAAAAGGATTATTTTGCAACCAAAAATTCCCTAATGTAACTTCTGAAACCCATAGAAAAGGATTATTTTAGCTACTTTTTCCTCCTGCTGCTGCTGCTGCTGGTGCTGCTGCTGCTGCTACTGCTGCTGCTGCTGCTGCCGCTGCTGCTGCTGCTGGTGCTGCTGCTGCTACTGCTGCTGCTGCTGCTGCTCCTGCTGCTGCTGCTGCTGCTGCTGGTGCTGCTGCTGCTGCTGCGGTAGTAGTCCGAAACAAGAGTCAAAAGTATTATTCCCTGGCGCGCTCCCCCTTGCGTCTGCCGGGGTCGGCGGATATAGGTAGTTTCACCCTTGAGTTGTTATGCTATGTTTATTTTATTTTTTAACATGAAAACAACATGAACCAGCAACGAATTATTTTTTGTTGTGGATTAGCAACGATTGACCATGTTTTGGGATACCTTGGGCAATCAATTGTCATCTTCATGTCGCTGAGATGGCACTGGACACTTCTCCCAGTTGTAGATGGTCATGTTAGATGCCCAGAGGGCATTCTCCTCCAGTGTAGCTGACCAATAGAATGGATAGTAAGTTGCCATGTTCTGGACATCCATCCATTTTGGTAGGTTAGATTCGCATGTTTGTTTTTTTTGGTGTTGAAAACACATTTTTTTGTTTGTTGAACACCGCATTATTTCCAAAATGTTTCAAGTAAAATAGGTCTCAATTTGGCGGTTCAAATCCACAAGTCGCAATTTAGATGAAATGTGCATTTTATCGCTTAAACTCCCAACTTGGTACAGCACTACCATCATGTTTCTATTTTAATGTTTATATATATATATTATATATAATATATGTATATATAGTATAAATAGTTATATATATAGAGTTTATATATAAATAGTAGATATAAATAAATAGTGTCTATATATATATACATTTAAATGGTATAATATACATATAAATAGTATATATATATACATAAATAGTATATATATATACATAAATAACTTATATATATATTTACATAAATGGTATATATATATATATACATACATAAATATAATACATATATATATAAACTATTCAATAAGTAAATATATATATATATATTTACTTATTGAATAGTTTATATATATACATATATAGATAGATAGTATTTATAATATAATATTTATATATATATTTAATATATATATAGTAAATATAATATATTTATATATATATATATATTTATTTATTCCATAATTTTCCATCGATTTTCCCCCGTGTTCTTTGGGTGCCACCGTTGCAGTTTATCGCTTCGCAGGACTCCACCACCATCGTGGCGGACGCTCCCAAGGAGGCACTGGAAGAGCGGTGCTCGCAGATCCAAAGGCGTGGTTTCTGGGGAGCTGTTTTTGATATTAGGGGGAAGGGATTCATATGGATTAATCCTGATGTATCCCAATATTGGATATTGGATATTCCATATTTTTTGGGATATTATAGGGCTTATATTGGGATATTATTATGGGATTATTAATCCTGATGTATCCATATAATTATAACAGTGGATATTGGATAGTCCATATATTTTTTTTGAGCCATTTACTAAGTGGGCAAGTAGCCCCAAGTATGGTAACCCTTCGATCCTTTGGAAATGGGAAAATCCTCGAACTAAAAATGGAGGTTTTGAATAAGTTCACTGGTTAGTGACTTGGATAGAACTGGCTATTTTTCATAGGTTATAACTTGTGTTATAACTCAGCTTATAAGCAGCAAATCAATCGCAGTAATCATGGCAATGGGAAAATCTCCTATAAATGGAGGTTTTAATGCGAACATCTAGTGGGATAATAGTAGTGTAAGTAGATCACAACGGGATATTTCATGGGAAATCAAACAGGGCTGGAAATCTTTGGAAGAATCATCGAACTAAATGGTGGATTTTCTTGAGGGTATATTCCTTACAGCTCCAAACACCTTCTGAGACTGTATTTGGGGATGGTTTTTCGTCTACAAACACCTTCTGAGAACGTATTTGGAGCACTAGGGATTATCATACATAGGGATGATAGCTAACTAACCAAGTTAATTATTGGGTCATTAAACTTTTACTATTATGTTCAAATGAAATTGATTGGGACAATAGCGAACTAACAATGGGTATGGTTGATACCAGGGATTGTCATGGGTATATTCACCATGAATATATGGTACCATATGATACTATATGTTGATATAAAAGAGCATGAATGGGCAAATAAGTAGAGATAATTCTGCTTGGTGAGTGATTAACCATCAACATATGGGAATATCAGTTGGTCAAATGGAAAAAAATCATTGTGATATTTTCTGGTAAACATACTTAAAAAATGTGGAAAATCAATGAACATCACTGGTTTCTCGTTCGGAAAAAAATGATCTAGAAATTGCGGGGAAAACCACATCTATATTGGTTTACAGGAGGGTAAGCATCAAACATGGGAGTATAAAACTAATGTCCAGGAGGATCAGCAACAATGGGTATATTATTGCTGCATGGGATATGGGATTTTACACGTGGTTTATAGGAACCATGGGGAATGATTTATACAATCTATGGATTTCTATGGCTATTTGTGGTGATCTAATGGGATAATGGGATATAGTTTGTATATGGGTCATTAACCATAAAGTTAAGATGACCATTTCTGGTGATGTAACAACATGTAACAACATGTAATAACATTAATTTGATACAGCTAGGCAACAGCAACGTTATATATATATATATACACAATGGGGTTAGTGATGTAGTTCATGATGTCATTAATCATGGTTGACACAGATTAATGCGGGGTTCACCGTTTCTATTTAATCTTATGCTATTTACCTATATTATCCTATAGTATATTGATCAACGAAATATGCGGGGATTCACCCATATTTTATTGTGTTATATTGTGATGCGAATAGATTGGGATATCGTTATCTTTGGGATTATTGTGAAGGCATTGTTGTTTGCCTGCATAAACCGCCTTCCAACTAGAAAACAACTTGGAGAAACACAAAAATTGCTGTGGATCCCCCCAGTAGATAGTTTCCAACTGGGGGATCCACTGTCTACTGACAACAAAAACGTGGACAACCCTTAACTCATGGGAAGGTCACCCTATATGGATCCAAACGCTGTCTGAGAAGGTACGTTTAACCCTCCAAATTATGGTAAATTATACCCCAGTCCCACTTCCTAAGAAGGTACAGCTGGATCCATAGGGTGTTACTATATGTTTGTTTCTTTCCCATGGGTAAGCCATATTTGCCTGGACAGAATTTGCCTGTGGGTTGCCCACACTTTTTCATGGATCCGTTAGACTTGAATCCTGTGCCAGGCAGATCGAAGACACCAAGAGCTCCTATACCAAGGAGTGAGAACCTGCTTTTGGATCGCCAGGGTCTTTGGGCTGTTTGATATTTCTTTGCACTTGTGTGATCTCGTGTGATACTGAACCCTATGGATCCAATCACTGTCTGAGAAGGTACGGCCAACTCCCTAAATGATACCCCAAATACTTCCTAAGAAGGTACGGCTGGATCCACAGGGTAACGTGAACTTCTTTCATGCGAGGTTCGTATGGAATATGTCGACGTTTTTTCTGAAGGTCAAGGTGCTAAATGATTTGTTGGAGCAGTTTCCACAAATTCCGGTTGATGATTCATTCGGGCTGATACGATATCAAGAATTGTCACATCATGCCATATATAAATAGATAATCTGTCATTGATGTTGGACTCTTCATTTATCAGCCATTGCCATAGTCTGAGATGTTGACGTTGGCCGGCGGTTCGGGATGAGGAGCAACTGGAGAAGAGATTAGCGAAGTTGGTCGGGGGAGTCGCCTTGATCAAGGCTGGGAATGCGAAGAAATTTCCATGACCATCAAGGCTGGTCATCAACCACCCATGACTGGGAATGGGATTCCCATACCACCTATATAGATCTATATAGCCTACTATACATAATTACTTGACTTCGAGTGACCCCCACCATGACATATCATGGTGAGGATCACACAGATACCAGCCACTCCCTTTGCAAGCAAGCCATTGCGTTTTATTTGGGTCTGTGACGTTGCTAGCCGGTCTGCCGCAAAGAAACGCAAATGACATTCCTTCGAGTGATCCACTAAAATTCTATTCGACATGATCTTGTCTATCTGGAGTATCTTCTGGCATTCTGTGTCGCTATCTTCTGGTTGTTTATCTGGCAAATCTTCTTTCTGGTATTCTATCCTGCATATCTTCTGGCACACTTTCTGCCATTCTATCTGGCATATCTTCCAGCATTTTATCTGGTATATATTTTGGCGTTCTATCTGGCATATATTCTGGCATTCTATGTGGCATTCTTTCTCGCATATATTTTGGCATTCTATGTGGCATTCTATGTGGCATATATTCTGGCAGTCTAGCTGGCATATATTCTGGCAGTCTTTCTGAAATATATTCTGGCATTCCATCTGGCCGCTGAGGTCCAGCGGTGCCCACTGAGCTCGGAAGGCTCGGAAGGTCCCTGGTTGAAGACCAGCGGTGCCCACTGCGCTCAGAACCTTGCGGTTGAGGTCCAGCCGTGCCCACTCAGATCGGAAGCCGGCAGTTGAGGTCCAGCAGTGCCCACTGCGCGCGGAAGTTGGCGAAGAGCGAAGAGTTGGCAAGGCGGAAGTGGACGTGGAAGTGGAGGCAAAGGTGGTGGAGGAGAAGGAGGAGGACGAGGAGGAGGTGGAGGAGAAGGAGGAGGAGGAGGAGCCGGAACAGCTGTGATAAAATCTAACAACCTTCACCTGGCAAGTGGGGATGTTGATGACTGGGGGACATGATCAAATTCATCCAAATCATATTGCTGTACCCAATATTGTTGCTGATATCCCCACAATCTACTCCTTATATATATATAATTTATATATATATATATTATATAATATATATATATACACATAATGTTGGTAAAACAATGCTATAAACCATCCCTCAGTCATCACCATTTTTATAGGTGGTATGCTTACCATTCCCAGTCATGGGTGGTTTATGACATTGTTTTACCATGTTTTACCCACATCAAATTGGGTACCACATATGTATGGACAAATCATGAAACTACTTTTGTTTAATAAACAATGTCTCGAACAAGGAAAATGTCATGTTTATTTGATGCTAATTGTTTCTCATTATACATCACCACAAATAGGGTATACACCATTTCTTGGCAACCGTGTTTAGTGCAGTGTTTTTGCAAATGTGACTTTAGCATACTTTACCCGTATTGTTGGAAATGTCAAAAATAAAGTTACAGCCACATGTTAGTGACAACATTTGTTCTAACAGAGGTTGGAGCCAGATTCAAACATGGGGAAAGTGACCCACTTTAGCATCTTGGACATGACTTTAAAGGATTGGACACGGGCACCCAAGGACACGGAAATTTCAAAATTCAGGCATCAATAAGTTGGTTGGTAGTTATGGTCATTAATGGTTTTTAAAGGTTGGTACTATGGTTAATTCTGGTATGGTTTTAGGGATTTCTGCATAAATCATGTGTTGACCGAATGACGTCACTGGAATGATGCTTAAAAACTGTGACTTCATCCATAAATGGCTCAACATTTCAGTTATTTTCATAATGAATTGTCATAGTTACTGGTTGGTGGTTTGGAAAATTTGGAACATGGTTTTTATGACTTTCCATATATTGGGAATAGTAATCCCAACTGACTTTCAATTTTTCAGAGGGGTAGGTCAACCACCAACCAGGTTAATTAGCTGGTGAATTCACTAAAATGTTAATTAGCTGGTAATTAGTTAATTATATTCATAGTGAATTGTCATAGTTCAGCCGGCACATGCTTTTTCAGGAACTGAACTGCGCGCTTCTTTCGGATCGCACCAACTATAGCTGGTGACCATCCAATGGGAAATTATATCCCTAGGGTTTAAGGAGACGATCAAAGATTACCGTGAAATTCGGTCAAAAAATCCGATGTTCGTCAGTTGATCACTGTTTGATCCCTATGAGGTGAATATGTTAATCAATGTTCATTTTTGTGACGTTGGACAGGTGGGTGCAACCACTGAGACCGAACTGAAGGAGCCGGTATGTCAACGACCGCAGGGCGAAGGATATTTTTTTTTTTTCGGAAGGGGTGATTTTCGAGTTTATTGGCTTATTGAGTTTGTGTTGATAAAAGCGCTGCCTTTTCAAGACCCCAACTGCCTGCTCTCTTTTTTTGCGGTGGGCACAGTATGTTTTTTTTCTGACGCTGGTCGACACCCCAATTTAGAAAGTGGGCTGAATGAGAACTGGGACATATCATGATTTTGCGTTGAGGTTTAGACTCTGTAACTTCATAATCGCATTGTTAGTAGTTTCAAACACGTGTTTCTATTGTTACCTTCAAAACTGAGGACAATAATTTGAATCACGTACCCCTGGCAAATTAATAAATAGATATGGAAGATTCATGATTTGTAGGTCATTGTCCTTTGGACATAATGATCAAAGTGTGTTTGTTTCTTTTGATATATGAATTCGTTTCGTGTGGGTAGTATTTTTTACAAGGCTATTTTTTTTTTACAAGACGCCCATGATTGGTTTAAAACCCATGCTTTCCTGCAACGAATCTTTGCAGAAAAGAACAACACTTCCGTTGGTATATCTACAGTTATAGCCCTACAGCCCTTAACAGCTACAATTTGCAAAAAAAAATACATTTAAGATCATTTAAGTGATATATATATATATATTCATAGCCTGAGTTGCAGCTACAATCACATTTTGGAACTGTTAAGGGCCTCACGTGTAACCAACAACACCTTGCGGCACAGGACAAGAAACTGAGATTAGAGGATGCCATCAACGCGACCAAGGTGCTGCCTTTTCAGGGCAAAACATGGGTTACTGTGAAAGCCCCTGGCCATGGATTGGAAGATGGGAACTGAGTGGGAATATGATCATGGAACCATCATGGATTACTTTGAAAACAACATGGATTACTGTGAAAGCGGCCATGAGATCAATGAGAACTGAGATGAACTGAGTGAACTGGCGAGGGATATGGGAACATCATATTCAGTTAGTTGGAGTTGGATGTTAAACGTTGGATCTCAGGGTGTAAACTTCAGCTAAAGATAGAAGCCATGGATATCTCTGATACTTCCCAATCGAAGATCTTGTGTTTTGTGGGTTAAACTGATCAAGAAAAACCAGCCTCCCGCACAATTTTTCAACATTTCTTGGTGAATTGGTTTACGCACCAGCAACGCGTCAATCCGATTCGCTGGCCTTTTTGTGGTACGGCTGTTTGTTGTAGGTCAGATATCATATCAAGTTGGTCAATGTTGCTTTGATTAGATATCCCATGATATTCCCATTGGGTTTTTATACTTTAGATTCTATCTTCCTGTCACTATTCAAGAACTGATCATATCAAATCCCAACTTTGTAATTCGAAGGTGACCCCTAAGGTCCTAATGTTCTTGTTGGCCGCAGATACACTCATCGCTTTCTTCCATGATCTTTGTGAGTGAAATCCCATGTCATTGCTGTACAACAAAACTCATGTGGGTTTTTCGGAAAATATAGTACTGTACCTCACAATCCACTACTTGATCATAAACCTCCCTATTAACATGCCATTTTGGAAGTATATAATATACACCGTTTTCAGACCGACTCACATATCAGATTAGTGAATAAATATATCCTGAAATTGGTTATATCTCCATGAAATCACCATGTAGTTCGCTGACTGTCCCACAAAAAGTCCCATTATCAACCCTATTTAACCCTTATTGATCCCTCATTTTTGATGGTTAAATCCCCTTAAGCCTCCATTTGTGCCTGGTAAAAAATGTAAAAATGTCCAGGCTGCGGTCGATGAAGGCATCGTTCCTGGTGGCGGTGCGGCCTTGTTTTTTGGCACCAAGGGCCGTTACAAATACCCTGGGTACTTGGTTACTGTATGCATAAACCTATATTTTTACCTACCATGACTGGGGATGGTGGTAGCATCCTGATAAAAATGCTGATGCCTTGGGGATGGTTGTTGGGTTTACCACATTATAACTTGGGTTATTGAAAAAACGTCTTGCAAACCATAAGTAGGGAGACCTATCGATCAAAGTTACGAGGATTTTGATGTCCTCACCGAATTCGGGTCATTTCCAGGTCATCATCCAATAGCAGGATCGACTTTATGCAAAAAAAAACGCTGGAAACTGGCAGGTGGTGCCCCGGGTCGTTAGTCAAGTTGCTTTAAAGCTCCAATTTCACTTGGGTTTATGGTAAATAAACTATTTTTTGGGGGTTGTAAACAATCTTACTTACTTATAAGTGGCACCACATTGAGGCGCAAAACTGCTGTAAAATGCCCATAGCCCATTGTCATCATGATTATATACCCACTGTGTTTGGAACGGATGAAAAAAAACAATATTTTGACCACGGTATAGAATACAGTTTTCTCAAACATGTTTCTATTTTTAGTTTCTTAAAATGGTAGACCGGCCATATCCCACATTGGTTTATGCACGGTATATATATAATATATAATATATATATATAATATAATAATATATATATATTATATTATATTATATTATATTATATTATATTATACATATTTGCCCACGTTTACTACCCACGTTTATCAAGCAATGACCCATGTATATAGATTGAACATACAAAACATACGTGGAACGATTGGGGATGGGTTTGCCCCGAGAAATCAAACATGAGTCAAACATGAGGGGCCCTGACCACAAGAATGCGAATGTTAACCAATCACTTTAGGATATAGTCTATATAGTATGATGTTTTTTTTTCAGAATATGGGGTTGGTAATTGTGTTTAAAGATGGGAACGGTAGTTGAATGGAGAACTTGATGTTCTACATATGGGATTTTGGGGTAGCATCTCCTTGTTTTTGTACCCGCCAATTCATGGGGTGTGTCTGAACATGGAAGATTGCCTATGGGGAAGACGATGATGGATCAATGAACTTGGGTGGGACAGTTCTTTAGCGGTTTCACCAAAATTCAAAGCATTCGCCAGAAACTGGGATTGTCTGAAAATAGGCTATCTCCAAATTTGATAGATTATCATGTCCTAATTATATGATATATATATACATATGTATATGATATTATATGGTCATTTCATGGTATCTTCCATCTTTGGACTGACCCAGCCAGTTTGTTTTCTATTTTTACCCTTTCAAGTAATTCAACATAGCTATCGAAAATGGCCCATGTATAGATAAGTTTTCCATTAACATATGTTTCATCCTCCATTATTTTTGCGGGATTTCCCACCATGCTTGATTAGCCCTGCTGGAGATGGATCATAAACATGATCACTGCAGTTTTCCATTGGGATAACATCAAAAAACAATTCTGAACCAGATCTGAACCTTCAAAAGTGGTTTGAGCATGTGGTGTTTTTTTAACAATTTGACTTATCATATGAGGCGGTAGATGATCGGATGTTTCCCTTTGAAACATGTGGTCCTTGGACCGAATCTGATTCGTATTGTGTTTGATGAGTTGACCAGGCCTCGTTTGGCCGGGGCCGGGCCCACGGGGCCGGATGGTGCGGCTGAGGTGTCATTTGTCCAAGGATTTGCGCCAGTGGGCTGCCGAACATCTCGCAGAGGCGGCCAGTGTTGGCGTAGACCGCGGGATTCACCAAGCTATGGACCGGATCATAGGGGATCACATGTATTATTTATATACAATGTGAGGCCCCCAAGATAGCTAAGTTGGTTTATAACCCCAATAACTATGGTTTATGGTACTTATAACTATAGTTACTGGGGCTTATAAACCAAGTTGTAACTGGGCGGCCTCACATTGTATGTAACATATACTTATAGAATTTATATATACGTAAAGGATGTGCCATTAATGGCCATCAACATGGGATTTTGGCAATGTTGGAGAGTTCCAAAGTTTGACTAGATATCAGTTCAGTATTAAATCATTGTTCAATATGCATGATGAGTGGTTTTCTGAACATTCGACGTGTTGAAGAAAAAAGCCAGGCACATTACCATCCAGAATTCTTTGCGATACACACAGTTCTCTGATTGCAGCAGTTGAAAGTCATTTCGCATGAATGAAGAGAAAACATTGGAATCCCAGTTCACCGATGTGTTTTGATTGGAAACACAAATATGTGGTTGATTAAACTTGATTAAAACATATTAAATCCCACAAAAATTGGGGTGCAGTGTAGTAGTTTGTTTGTTTTTTTGACACCAATGTTCCACATATTCGACATGGTGAAGTCACACCAGATCGAGGATACATGGCATACTGTGCCATGCCGCTCCATGGGTAGCGACCGCTCAAGGTGATGCTTCGTACATCTCAGTGCCGTGGTTTGGGCATCACCCCAAACCGCGTCGAACTTTTCAGGTTTGTGAATAAACATTATATATATATATAGAACATATCTAAAACCAAATAAAGATATAATTAACAATATATGTAATCTATAATTATATCTATAAAAAACAAAAATGAAAATCTTCAGATGTGTGGTTTCAACATTCCAGGTTGTTGCCTCAAAGGTCTACCATCCATTCCCATCCCATGGGATGACAGGACCAGCTGAAGGGTGCGGTCATTGTGGCGGAGTCCATGACTGCCCCAATGAAGCGCATCGCGGAAGCTGGGTGGAGACGGGGATTTCCCGAGGATTTACCATCTGGTAATGGGTTACATAGCCATGGCTATGGAAACACTTGGAAACCATGGCAAATTTATAGATCATTTACCTATAAACATTGTGATGTTACGAACAAAACTACGGTATAACCGATGCTTTAATTTTATTTTACAACATTTTACCAACAATATCATGTTTACCAACAAACATCCAGATTTAGCCAGCCAAAATTGTGAGTTACCCAATGAGCACGGCCGATTCTGATTCTACCCACCCACCCCAAGGATGCAATGCTATTCTCTTGGGGGTGCCAATCCCAGAAAACCATGTGGCATCCCCAGGGAACCTAATAAGGGGCTAACAAATGATAACTCTGGATAAATTATCGCGATCTCACATCGCAAAGTGACGAGGTAAATGACGGTGGATGGGGAATCTTCCCCATGCGGCTTTCTTTTAGGTTTGCGAATTATGATGATTTATGCATATTGATGCATTGTATGGGCTAAGTTGGGGCGGTGTGGAATGGGGATGGAGCGAGGATGATTTTCTGGAGATGTAATGGGATAATGCCAACACCGGATTAATAAACCCCCCCCCAAAAGGTAGGGGGGTATCTTCTGGCTAGTTTTCTTGACGATCCCTTAATAATAAGCAACTCTGAACCATAAAACTTTGGAGATGGCTTACGTCAATCAGATCTTAATAAAATTCCATTGGATTTGTTAAAATTTCATGGATCAGAAAGGTGGTTGATTAATCAGGGGCAAACCCTGGTTATTATTAATGGGGGACATGGGCTCATGGGGGCTACCCTTTGGGAGCTATCCAAACTGATGATTTTTTATAAAGATCTTAATTAGAAATCGATCATTTGGGGAATAGTTGTTTTTTGAAATTTTCAATGATCAACTTAAACCTGAAGTATAACAATGATGATTAAAAAAAAGGTAAAAAACAATTTGAAATAAATAGAATTGGAAATAAAAAATGTTGGATAAAAAAATGGATTTCAGAATTGGTGGTTGATTAATCGGGGGTAGGCCAAAGTGTTTATTAATCTGGGGGACCACCTGTTTTTAAATTACATTTTTTGGGGGGGGCAGTTGCTGTTGATTAATCGGGGGGGCATTATTAATCCTCACTTGGCATTAATGAGTCAAGCACATTTTGGGATACCTCTTAAACTCCTCTTGGGCCTAATCCCTTCCCCCTAATACTAAACGTCCCCCCTATTAATAAACACCTCAGGTAGTTTTTAGTATCGGGGGGGTATGTATTATTAGGGAACCCTATTAATAAAATTAAACCCTTACTATTTTTTCCGATTTCAAAATTAATTAAATTTCCTTATATAACGCGATTAAGATATTGCCAAAAATTGGATTTCGAAGCGGACCCTATTAATAAAATTTAAACCTTAATAATAAAAATTAGAAAAAAAATGGACGGACCCTAATAGTAAACACCCCGGGGTTAACTAGTTTTTATTATTAGGGGGCAAAACCCACAAATGGTAGCTTTATTTTTAACTTGTTTTCTATAAATGGGATCAATTAAAAATCAAATTGGCCAATCTGAAATTTTCCAAAATTAGAGATGGACCCGAGTTTTTAGTATTTTTTGAGGGGTTTAGTAATAGGGGGAAAGGATTAGTGGGGAACATACTCGCGTGTGGGATCTTTCACTATGGGTGATCAAGAGCCCTATTGAGCAAACAGCGTAAGGGACAAGGTTTGGGGCCATTGTACATTTAGAGCCCAGATGGGTGATCTGATTGGATCCGTTGATATTCAGGACCAATTAGTAGTGAGGGGAAACATAGATGATATAGGCGGATGTGAGCTGATGATGTTTGCTGCATGATTCCTATTCCTTTAAGTCATGTCAAAACTATGGTTCTTGGTGACTTATATCCCGATGTCAATTGGTGGCAGCTTTTCCACGGAGCATCATAACGAATCAAGCCGCTGAGGAGAACTCGGGGCAGAATGGAGATTTGGTGGCTGAGAAGGCCGGTACCACCCATGTGGATTAAGATAGTTTTCATAGCACCCCTGTTTTTCCCTCTGGTTTTTTCTAATGGTTTGCTATGCATAGCATCACCATAGATCAGTCCTATCAATCGGCCATTGGGTATTGGGGATGGTGGATCCTATTGCTGGATCCTAACATGACTACTGTACCAATGGGTACCACAAAATCCCATAGGATTAGGAAATCTATCAACCAACTAGTATGAGATGGGATAGGGGTATTTTTCATGGCTCACTTAGTTCACTTGGGATTTTTATGATGCTGTTGTGTTGGATCGGTGTTTCAGCCAAAATCAAGGCGGAATGCTACATAATATGGTTTTTGAAGTAAGGGCAACAGGGAAATTGACACACATTTTTTTGTTTTTTCCCACAAAACGATATTTCAACTATAAACAAATGGTGTTTTTTTCCAGCCAGATACAGTGATGGCATTCATCAACACAGGATGTGTTGTCTGCATTGCAAGTAATTAGTGGCAGTGCACGACAGAACATGTGGGCTGGATCATCATTCCAACTAGTGAGTGAAGCAATCTGGTGGTCAATACAGTAAAGCAAAAGGAAATGAACCAACGCATTGGGCAAATCATGGATTCACAGATTCAACAAATGCAGCGACTACATGGTGCTTGGATGATTCCAGAATTATTAAGAAAAAGTAGACATGTTGATATACACACACTCTTTCTTCATGCATCCTACATAGCCTGTGAACAATGTCACAGGTGGTCGAGGCGGAGTCCACAAACCAAGGACGAATGTTTTAAGTCTTAAGGGGGGTTGTGGCTATAATATCAAAGCATTGAAGTTTCGCTGTGGCGTCAAAAAGACAATTCGCTTGCCCACTTATATAACTTATATACCAATATATGATAAGCAATTGTACATCATTCCATATATTTCTCTTGGAGGGGTTGGCGGAGACGTGTCAGTATGAGCTCAAAGCAGCTTCAATACCATTCAATACCACTAAATTGTATTTGAATGGTACTATATAAAATATACTACTACAATCTACTACATAGGTGAATTTGATTGGTCTCGTTTGGTCTCTCTTTGCAGCGCCAAAAAAGCAGCAACATGAACTCCAGCCAGACCCGATGCCAACATGTCCTGGATGTTCTTCATTTGGATGGGAAAACCTTACCCTCTGGTAAACTAACATAGCTATTGAAAATGGGCCATAGAAATAGTGGATTTACACATTAAAAATGGGTGGATCTTTCCAGTTCGCTATTATTAAACGTTTACCTACGATAGTATTATACACATGAAATCACAAAATCGTTGCTGTATAGGTTTAAGATGGTTTAAACATATTTGAACTCATGATTTTAAGAACTCTACTTAAGGATACTTCAGGTGTTTGTTCCCTCTTGGGTGCGACTTTTTTTCGTAGAATATCGTAGGTCATTGTACCGGAGCAAATTTATTCACACTCTTTGTAAATGACATTGGACCTTGATGTTCTTTCCTTGCTTTGAGCATGGCCAAGATGGTTCGAATTCCTGTCCCTTTCATGATCCAGTTTCAGCCATGGCAACATTTTGAAAAATACGATCTTTGGTGGTATTAGGCATTACCCATAGGATCCATGGTGCTGCTATATATGTGGTAACATGGATGGATCCCATCAATACACCCCAGTCATGTTAGCATATATAACAGCACCATGGATCCTATGGGTTAGGCATTATGGACCCCAATTTTCTTTGAGCTACCAACCAACTCCACTAGCTAGCCCTGAAACGAAAATATAAGAAGTACCACCTGACAAATTTCATCAATGTTTAAGGTGGACATTTACAGTTCTCATATTTTTTTCAGATTGCTTGAAACCGGCTAAATCTACGTATGTTCCCTCCATGTTTTTCTTATATCATAGAATTGGATGATGGGAAAATTTTAACCGGAAAGCCCGATCAATTTGATGGTAAAAACCATAAAACCCATGGGTTTCCTGTAGATTTTCCCTTAAACCAATCCATTTTTCTTATAGTTTCTGGCTATTTCAGGCAGCTGCCCGTCGAAAAATTGCAGGATTTGATGCCCTGGTCCTGGAATATGCCGATATGTTGGAGTCCGATGAGCTCAGAGACCACCGATGGCCCAAGGTTTATGGCAGAACAACATGGTGGGAAGAATTATGGTGGGATATAATGGTATGATAATATATACCCTCTGGTAATGACTAACATCGCTATTGAAAATGGCCATTTATAGTGGATTTACCCATTAAAAATAGTAATTTTCCATAGCTATGTTAGTTTACCAGAGGGTAATATGTACAATATTTATATATAATATTGAGAAATTATTATATATATATATATAATATTAGTATATATTAGTTGATTTGGGTATGGGCCAAGGATATTGATATACCATTAATTATCCTGATTACATTATAATCCATGTTTATCCCGTTTTTGATTCCCGATGAACAGTGATATAATGGGATTGTTATTGTATGTGCACATATGTATGTATATATATATGAATGATATATTATATATAATTATAGATGATTTGGGTATGAATCAACACTTGAGACTCAGAACAAGGAAGCTATATTTTGTTCCAAGTCAAGGCTTCTTAGCCATGTCTTTTTTTGAGGGCGACACAATTTTGGGAAGATTGATTGCCTTTTCTTGCGGGATACCAGTTCCAAAGTGCTGGAAAATAGCGACGGTTGCCTGGTGTTCTATGGCTTTAAATGGGGAGATTGTTAGGGTTGTTGTTAGGGTTTTTTTCTTACTGCACATCATGTACACAATATATGCTGATATGCTCATACTAAAAAGACTTGGAGAAAACCATGCCACATGGCAGACAAAATCAAGTCTGGAATGCAAATCAAATACAGGGACAGACCACACCCGATTTCGATCGACCTGAAAGCTTTAAAGTTTCTGTTTTTCCGTTGACATTCCCCGTAAGGGATGACCAAATAAAGGATTGAAATTGGTTCCTGAAACAGGTTGAAACCTCAAAAACTATGTCGGTCATTGTTGGTGACAGCCATGATGCTTCAATCCCAATCTGTGATAGTTCAATCCTGAGTTTTGCCAGCAAAATGACATTGAACTTTTCATTTTGATGGCTCAAAATCAATTATTTGATGTTTCAATCCCCTGTTTTTTGGCATATTCCACGGTTGCAGAAGTCCTACGAAGTCCCCGTGGCAGATTTTTGTTCCCTCACTGATGCGTTGACGCCGTGAAGGCGTGGCATCATCGACCCCGCCAAGGTGCACACAGAGCGATGAACAAAAACCGGGCCGTATCAATGGGCCATGTTCCATGTATAATATATATATATATCATATACATCATGATATATATATATAATATGTTTGAATATATGTATATATATCATATCCATATATGTATACATACATATATTATCATATATTGTTATTTGATGAATTATCGCAGCGTATATGTTCTATATCAAGATAGACCACAGGGTTACAGAAGTGGTTTGTGACTTGGTTCTATGCCGAAAGATGATGATCCCCATTGACGCGCAGTTTTTTTTCAGCTCAACTACTGGCCCAGTTGTTGGTTGTACCCTCTGGCTATTTGACATAGCTATGGAAAATGGTCCATTTTTAGGCGACTTATGATTATTTACCTTTTAAAAAATTGTGATTTTCCATAGCTACGTTAAATAACCAAACGGTATCCATTTATATCCGTTATATCTCCATGATACTCCCACACAAAATGCCCATTGTACCACCATTGTTCGTCCCCATCTCTGAAAAAGTCATTTGGATTTCCGCAACGTTTCTGTTTGACACGGATTCTGATGATTTTAGTGACAGGCCAACCTCATGAACGCGTGGAGATTGACCAAGTCGAAGTGAGCCATAACGGACATGCATGATGATTAGTTATGTTTGTGTTTTCTTGGTCTTGCTTGAATCAGTAGTCATTAGTATTGTTGCTAAAAATCAAGAATTATTTTTTGGGGTTGCCAGTGAAACAACCATATTTTTGTTGCTGAAAGATGTTGAACTATCATGTGTTTGTTATTAAACATCTCCATTGATGATGCTTCAATCCCAGTTTGTGACGGTGAACAACTGTATTTTGCAGCTTAACTCAAAGTTCCGCTAGCTTGACTTCACGTATTTGATCATTTCTGTGTTTGTGGAAACTCCATGAAACTCCTATTGTTTTGATTGGTTGACTCTCATTATTCATTGTTGTTACTTAAATCACAAATCATGTGACTCGGCTCAGATTTGTTGATCATGTTGGTTCATGATTGTTTTTTTGTTTCCAGCTTATCCAGCTGAACTAATCACTTTTTCTATACCAAAGTGTCGCGGTAGGTGGCTCGGTCTGCCCTGCAGAACGCCACTTCCATCGCCTCCATGATCCTTACCACCGAGTGTGTGACTGGGATTTAACCATAGTTATGGGATGTTAGATCCCAACTGAGCAGTGTTCGAAACCCTGGTTGATTGATGATTAGTTCGGGGATTATACTACCCAATATATTGGGGATTATAATAATCCAATAGGGCCTATAGGGAAATCCCTATAAACCAACCAGTATAACGGAATGATAGAGGGATTTTGAACACTGCTCAACTCGTGTTGGCTTTTTCCATGGTTATAGCCATTCATACTCGTAACACCAACTGCACCCCCTGAACGATGGTAAAACCTCGCCGCCCCAAAGTTCCAACTTCTGATCGGCTTTTTCCAAGGGTAACCACATCATGTCAAATCCCTTTCACGGATGGGCTCTCTGTGTTGGTGGGAAGTTCCCCCTTGTTGAAATCCACATACAGCAAATTGACATCATTGTCAGTCAGTTATGTTGATTGCAATTCGATGTTGTTCCTTAAGCTTGCGTCAGAAATGAACATCACTATTTCAATCCCCATCTTTGTCGAGCTTACCCTTTCATGAAACCAGCAAAGTCCACATTTATCGTGGTCAATGAATCACCACAGTCCCAATCTTTTGCTGGTGACAACTCCATTCTTGCTGGCTTCAACAGTTTCTACTGGTTTCTACTTGAATATTTGATGAATTTGATGTCGATTGAACCTCTTATTTCGTTGAGTGGACTCCTTATTGTTCCTATGAAATCACCAACTTTAGTGAATGTGGTTGTTCCACCGGAAAAAATCATCAAAGCAAATCAGCAATCCTGTAAATTCATGTGGTTTTCTGCTGCTTCATGTAGTGAACCCAAGAATGAGCCGTACCCAAATCTCCCAGAAAAAAAAATGTGTCGACTCAGGTCTACTCCAAAATTGAAGGTTTATGGCATTAGGTTTAGAATATTATCTCTCTTCAAGGTGGTAGCCCATAGTTAGCTAAGTTGTATACAACTCATATTTTTGGTTTATGGATGTTTATGGGGATGAAATGACTACCAGCTTCCCAACGAACATGACGAGCCTGCCATGTTTTGGTTTGAAAGACTACTTTCCTCTAGGTGATTACTGGGTGATTAGTTGGGGTGGATGTTAAGTGAACAGTGCTCAAAATCCAGTCGTCCTTTATACTGGCTGGTTGATAGGCAGTCCCCTAATGGATTCTGATCCCCACTAGGTTGGTTATTATATGGAATCCCCGAAGAATTTTCAACCAACCATCATTTGTCATTTATGATATTCTCCAGTGGCATCCAGTGGTTATTTCACCAAATTCGAAAGAAATGGGTTGCTACGTCCTCAATAGTCAAGCAGTTGGTGATTCAACATGTCGAATGCTTGAAACTCCGAATCCGACTGAGAAATCCGAATCCAGCAGTTGAATGAAAACTAGGTACAGCTCCTATATCGATTGAGGAATCCAAATCACAACAACGACGAGGAGGTTCTTGGATTAGCCTCATCCCATGTCGAAAAGCCATGAATTGCAGGTGCCCACCTATTTGTTTGTCTGAAACAGCCTGTTTGTTATAGCAGGCTACACACACACACACGGACTGGCCATTGTTTCGTTTGTTTGTCTCAAACAGACTATAACTTCTTGGGGCCCATCTGTTGTATACTTCCCACAATTGTTCGTCAAGGCATGGGCAGTAATTAATTAATTATCCCATGCGGGGGATGGTCGTACCACCATCATCTACGTTACTTAGATGGACCATGGCATTAGTTTACGGAGGGTTAATTTCTTTTTTGATTTGTTTTTTCCGTTTTGGGATGTTCTTGGATTTATGCTTCCCTGCTGCTTTACTTCTCGGCTTTTCTGCTTCGCCAAGATTTCTGGATTGCTATATTTTTTGCTTTTCTGATTTTCCCTCCTTTGCTTTTCTGCTTTTCCCTGATTCTTTGCTTATCTGCTTTTCTGCTTCTTTGCTGTTCTGCTTTTGTGCTTCTTTGTTCTCAATGTTTTTTGCTTCTCAAGCCTAAGCAATCCCTACGATACACTAATTATATAAATAATGTCTAAACCACCCTACATAAACCCCAAACCAACCACCAAAGAAATTAAAGCAACCCTAAGTAAACCCTAAACAAATCCTAAATAAATCTGAAAACTCACCCCGAATAGATCCCAAACCAACCCTAACTAGATCTCAAGCCAAGCCCTACACAAACCCTGAACCACGCCCAAATAAACCTTAAACAAACATAAACGAACATTAAATAGATCCTCAACAAAGCCTAAATAGACCTTAAAACATGCCTAAGCAAACCCTAAACCAACCCCAAAAGAAACCTAAAACCAAACCCAAAAAATCTAATCCAACCCGAAAACCAACCCCAAACCATGAACCAACCCTAACGAATCCTAGGTGTAAAAAAAAGTGCGACATGAACAGTTCGACTACCAACATGTTGCAAATACCACGGAAATGAGAGGTTCGAACTCCAAAATGTTGGAAAATGGAGCTTCCAGTCCCAAAATGCTGCAAATAGTAAGGGAAACGGACAGGAGAGGAGATTCAAAAAAAAATAGAGAAAACAAACATCCCAAAACAATTCCGGACCCTTAGTTCACTGGTAAATAACTGTAGGTTATAACCCAATATATAGCACTTATCCAGCTACTATCACCAGTGTAGTCCCATGGCCCATCATGTTTTGGACATGGCAGTGGCATCATTACCTCTATGAGGTCGTTGTGGATGCAGATGACAAGGACGAAGAAGATGATGATGGCGAGGATTACGAGGATGTGGTGTGTTGCCGGGCTTTCCCCCGAATCCTTTGACTTTCTATACGGGGAATTTCATCAACAAACCTAGGGGTAGAAACCAAAAATAGATCGTGGGGTAGAACCAAGGTGGGACGTATGCAACTCACTGATGCAACCAATTTCTAGAAGGGATACTATCACTGTTTTTTTTTGTCATCCCATTTCGGCCTTGGAAGCAGACATGGACAGGGCTTGTGCCAATCCAGGGGGGTTCCAGGCCCTGATGAGCATCAAAAGATAGCTGGTCAATGGACATTCGTTCCCCGAATGGGAATTCCAGGATCCTATTAAAATGGAGGTACTGTACCATATAAGGCCATATTTTGTGGGGATATTCCCTTACATAGGCCTGAAAAATAGGCCTTATATATGGTAGCTACCTCCAATCAATCGGTTCCTGAAATGGCCATTGAGAATTCCGAACATCCCCTAACCATTTTTAACCCATCCCAATAGGGTTTCGTAATTTGTACCTTCAACCATTTCCGGAACTGGTACTGAAACTGTAAATGACAGTCGTGATGATGCTCGTTTCAAACCCAGGCTGTAAAAAGTGTCGAAGTGATGTTTGAATTGATTTCTCAGGGGTCGGTAAATGGCCTTTTTTTTGGGTGGTATTTTGAACATAACTTAGATATAATATAATGTATTTGTATGTACTTGTTGAAAATTATATCCCCAATAGTTGGCTGATGTTTATATAGGACATTTACCAACTCCTGTTTCTTCAAGTCCACCCCCGATCTTGAATTGGCCCCATATTTGGTTTCGACGATGCGTAGGCATGGCATACACATGAATGCCCCACTAAAAGTTGTTTAACTTGTTTGCATGGTACCTAAAATGAGGAGTCAGCCATGGTTTTCGCAGTCTTCTCCACATGCTGATGGTTTTGCATTTCTTCATTTTGGACATACATCCAAAAGTCTTGCCGCACACCCTTGGTTAAGCTCAGCCATGTCTTTGGCCAGGAGTTGGTACTACTCCCATCAATGGATATCAGAGATACATGAATCAATGGTCAGTTCCTGTTTTGGTTTGTCATGGCGTTTTTATTTGACCTCCTATGCAGCGTAAGTGGTTTGTTTGGATTTAAAAGTGGTATCTAATGAATCCCATCTCTCTAATATGAACATCCCCAACCTGTCCCAAATAGAAGTGTAAATCCCCCACATCCATGGTGGCACCATGGTTTCTGGGTTGCAACTGATCGCCAGGACTACTGAGAGCTGGGAGCCCAGGCCACCCAGTTCTTCAGAGTGCCACTGAACATGGCGTGTCCAGATGATTCACCATGATTTACCATGGTGATTAATGATGGTTAATCATGGATAATAATGGTTAATGATGTTGGTTAATGGTGATTAATGCCCCTGGTTGGTGGTTTGGAACATTTTTTTTTTTGTGAATTTCCCTTTATTGGGAATAATGATCCCAACTGACAAACTCATATTTTTTAGAGGGGTAGGTCAACCACCAACCAGATGCGTTTCCAGGCTTTCATAGCTATGTGGACTATTGTGGACTTCTATACTTTTGTCCTCATCCAATCTCTGTTAGGTTCTGATAGGACAACATCCATCACCATGGGGGTTTGGTGTTGATCCATATGGAGGTTTTCTAAAATGGGAGTACCCCAAATTCATCCATTTTAATATTGTCCATTATGATTGGAAACCATCCATTTTGAGGTACCCGTTATGGAAACCCTATAGGGATTTCTGTCAACATTCCAGGCCACTTCCCTTGCGCCCCGAGGTATTTTAGGTCGGGTGAAGATGGCAGTTTTGGTGTTCAGCCCGGTTTCGGCATGACGCCTTTCCAGTTCCAGTGCGTTGCTCTGCCGGGGTGGCGATTTTTTGAGGGTCACACAAAAGGTCGGTTTACCGGTGGAATTCCCTGCTGTTTAGCATAGAAACATCGCTGGGATTTGCATGTGTAAATGGATGTTCCTCCCCTTCAGGTGTGGATACATATATCATATTAATGTTGACACCGGATTAATAAACCCCCCCCCCTTATAGGTCAACTAGGTCAACAAGGTCCAGTGAGGGGGTCCAAAAACCGAACCCCCCAAATAATGTGACCATTCACTCATCCATAAAACGATTATTATAAGATTCCTATGGGAAAAGATTGGAAAACCAATGATAAACCATCAGGTTCCTATAAGAAAAGATGAGAAAATCTATGATAAACCATCAGATTCCTATGAGAAAAGATGAGAAAACCTATGATAAACCATCAGATTCCTATGAGAAAAGATGAGAAAACCTATGATAAACCATCAGATTCCTATGAGAAAAAATGAGAAAACCTATGATAAACCATCAGATTCCTATGAGAAAAGATGAGAAAACCTATGATAAACCATCAGATTCCTATGAGAAAAGATGAGAAAACCTATGATAAACCATCAGATTCCTATGAGAAAAGATGAGAAAACCTATGATAAACCATCAGATTCCTATGAGAAAAGATGAGAAAACCTATGGTAAACCATCAGATTCCTATGAGAAAAGATGAGAAAACCTATGGTAAACCATCAGGTTCCTATGAGAAAAGATGAGAAAACCTATGGTAAACCATCAGATTCCTACAAGAAAAGATAAGAAAACCTATGGTAAACCATCAGATTCCTATGAGAAAAGATGAGAAAACCTATGGTAAACCATCAGATTCCTTTGAGAAAAGATGAGAAAACCTATGGTAAACCATGGGATTCCCATGAGAAAAGATGAGGAAACATATGTAATACCATCAGATTCCTATGAGAAAAGATAAGAGAACCTATGGTAAAGCATCAAATTCCTATGGAGATGAGAAAACCTATGGTAAACCATCAGATTCCTATGAGAAAAGATGAGAAAACCTATGGTAAACCATCAGATTCCTTTGAGAAAAGATGAGAAAACCTATGGTAAACCATGGGATTCCCATGAGAAAAGATGAGGAAACCTATGGTAAAGCATCAAATTCCTATGGAAAGATTTGAAAATTAGTGGTAAACCATCAAATTCCTATGAGAAAAGATGAGAAAACCTATGGTAAACCATCAGATTCTTATGAGAAAAGAGGAGAAAACCTATGGTAAACCATCAGATTCCTATGAGGGAACGTGAGGAAACCACGCAAAAACCATCAGATTCCTATGGGAAAAGGTTAGACAACTAGTGGAAAACTATCAGGTTCCTATGGAGAAAAAAAAACCCTTGGTAAACCATAAGGTTCCTATGGAGAAAGAATAGAAATTAAATGGTAAACCATCAGAATCCCATGAGGGAATGACAGAGAGTCAGTCACCTCTTCCCAACATGATGAGCCAACCCACAAAAAACATCTGCAACCAATGTGTTTGGCAATAGCGCGGCTTCGACCTAATGAAAGCACAGCTCTTGCAATGAAAGAGAGTCACCTCTTCCCAACATGATGAGCCAACCCACAAAAAACCTTTGAAACCAGTGTGTTTGGCAATAGTGCGGCTTCGACCTACTGAAAGCACAGCTCTTTCAATGAAAGAGGGCCACCTCTTCCCAACATGATGAGCCAACCCACAAAAAAACCTCTGAAACCAGTGTGTTTGGCAATAGCGTGGCTTCGACCTAATGAAAGCACAGTTCTTGCAATGAAAGAGAGTCACCTCTTCCCAACATGATGAGCCAACCCACAAAAAACCTCTGAAACCAGTGTGTTTGGCATTAGCGCGGCTTCGACCTAATGAAAGCACAGCTCTTGCAATGAAAGAGAGTCACCTCTTCCCAACATGATGAGCCAACCCACAAAAAACCTCTGAAACCAGTGTGCTGGCAATAGTGCGGCTTCGACGTACGGAAAGCACAACTCTGGCAATGAAAGAAAGCCACCGTGAAGTAATTAGAGGGAATGTGTAGAAGCAGGCAAAGGTAGCTAACATAACAGCAAGACATTGGCAGAGAAAGACGCACAACACACAAGCATTCAAGCCAGCTGTGTGCCACCCCCGGGCTGCAAGACGCACCCTCCGGGAATCTAAGCCGCTGTGTGCCACCCCCGGGCTGCAAGACGCACCCTCCGGGAATCTAAGCCGCTGTGTGCCACCCCCGGGCTGCAAGACGCACCCTCCGGGAATCGAACCTGGGTCCATCGGCCCAAAGCCTATTCAATACCACTATGCCATGGGGGCTTGCCCTAAATGGCAAAAAATGGCTTTATAGAACCACTGACTGGGCCTGGAAGGGGTTTGCCGGAATCAAAAACACAATGCGCAACACCCCCCTAACCCCCAACCAAACCCGCAGCCAAACCCCCAAACAACCCCCCCAATTAATAAAACCCCCCCAAATAACCCTCCCCAACCCTTTGGTAGTGGCCTCCAGCTCACGAAAGGCTCTTGCAACGATAAAAAGTCACTTTTTCCCATCATCATGATACAAAAAACCTCTGAAACCAGTGTGTTTGGCACTAGCGCGGCTTCGACCTAATGAAAGCACAGCTCTTGCAATGAAAGAGAGTCACCTCTTCCCAACATGACGAGCCAACCCACAAAAAACTTCTGAAACCAGTGTGTTTGGCAATAGTGCGGCTTCGACCTAATGAAAGCGCAGCTTTTGCAATGAAACAGAGACACCGCTTCCCAACATGATGAGCCAACCCACAAAAAACCTCTGAAACCAGTGTGTTTGGCAATAGCGTGGCTTCGACCTAATGAAAGCACAGCTATTGCAATGAAAGAAAGCCACCTCTTCCCAACATGATGAGCCAACCCACAAAAAACCTCTGAAACCAGTGTGCTTGGCAATAGCGCGGCTTCGATACTGAAAGCACAGCTCTTGCAATGACAGAGGGCCACCTCTTCCCAACATGTTGAGCCAACCCACAAAAAACTTCTGAAACCAGTGTGTTTGGCAATAGTGCGGTTCGACCTACTGAAAGCACAGCCCTTGCACTGATAGAGGGTGCCTTCTATCAAATTACGTCGTCGTTGTAGTAGTTGTAGTTGTAGTTGTAGTTATGGTTGTAGTAGTAGTAGTAGTAGTAGCAGCAGTAGTAGTAGTAGCAGTAGTAGTAGTAGTTGTTGTAGTACTTTGTAATACTTTGTAGTATTAGTAGTAATTATTAGTAGTTTTAGTAGTATGAGTAGTATGAGTAGTATTAGTAGTATTAGTAGTATTAGTAGTAGTAGAAGAGGAAGAAGTAGCAGTAGTAGCAGTAGTAGCAGAAAAACTAGCAGCAGCAGTAGTGATAGTGGTAGTAGTAGCAGTAGTAGTAGTAGCAGTAGTATTAGCAGTAGTATTAGCAGCAGTAGTAGTAGCAGTAGTAAAAAGTGCCACATTGGAAAAACATATTTGCGAAGTGGATGAGGAAAGATCAGGCAATGTTGATATATGTAGTTGTTGAACTAATTCATTGCTTAATTGATTGCAGTCTGAAGCACGCATATAAAAAAACTCATCGCGGCTGGCTGGGGTTTACTAATTGGGGGGGGCGTCCTTTTATTTGTGGGGGGGACACCGCTCAAGGGGGGTAGCCTTTCTGAGCTCCCGAAAACAGCATTTTTTAATTAAATTTTAATTAGAAATCGATCATTTGGGGGATGCGTTTTTTTTTTCCAGTTTTGGCGTCTTGAAACTGGCACATTGCAAAAGTATATTATACTTGCGAGGTGGATGAGGAAAGATCAGGCAATGTTGATGTAGTTGTTGAATCAATTCATTGCTTAATTGATTGTAATCTGAAGCACGCATACAAAAAAAAATCATCGCGGCTGGCTGGGGTTTACTAATTGGGGGGGGCGTCCTTTTATTTGTGGGGGGGACACCGCTCAAGGGGGGTAGCCTTTCTGAGCTCCCAAAAACAGCATTTTTTAATTCCCCACATTGACGTGTGGGGTTTTTGTTTTTAGTTCTGTATCCGCTCCTCCTCCTCCTCGTCCTCCTTCCTTCCTTCCCGTCCTCCCTCCCTCCCTCCCTCCCTTAAATTTTAATTAGAAATCGATCATTTGGGGGATGCGTTTTTTTTTTCCAGTTTTGGCGTCTTGAAATTGCCACATTGCAAAAATATATTTGCGAGGTGGATGAGGAAAGATCAGGCAATGTTGATGTAGTTGTTGAATCAATTCATTGCTTAATTGATTGCAATCTGAAGCACGCATATAAAAAAGTCATCGCGGCTGGCTGGGGTTTACTAATTCGGGGGGGCGTCCTTTTATTTGTCGGGGGGACACCGCTCAAGGGGGGTAGCCTTTCTGAGCTCCCAAAAACAGCATTTTTTAATTAGATTTTAATTAGAAATCGATCATTTGGGGGATGCGTTTTTTTTTTCCAGTTTTGGCGTCTTGAAATTGCAACATTGCAAAAGTATATTATACTTGCGAGGTGGATGAGGAAAGATCAGGCAATGTTGATGTAGTTGTTGAATAATTAATTGCCCAATTGATGGCAACTCCACAAAAAACATATGAAACCAGTCTGTTTGGCAATGGGGCGGCTTCGACCTACTGAAAGCACAGCTCTTGCAATGAAAGAGAGCCGCCTCTTCCCAACATGATAAGGCTGAAACCAGTGTTTTTGGCAATAGCGCGGCTTCGACCTAATGAAAGCACAGCTCTTAAATGAAAGAGAGTCACCTCTTCCCAACGTGATGAGCCAACCGACAAAAAACCTCTGAAACCAGTGTGTTTGGCAATAGCGCGGCTTCGACCTAATGAAAGCACTGGCAGAGAAAGAAGCACAAGCATTCAAGCCAGCTGTGTGCCACCCCCGGGCTGCAAGACGCACCCCCCGGGAATCGAAGCCGGGTCAAGGGGCTCAAAGCCTATTCTACACCACTATGCCACGGGGGCTTGCCCTAAATGGCAAGAAAAGGCTTTATAGAACCACTGACTGGGCCTGGAAGGGGGTTGCCGGAATCAAAAACACAATGCGCAACAGCCCCCTAACCCCCCAACCAAACCCGCAGCCAAACCCCCAAACAACCCCCCCAATTAATGAAACCCCCCCAAATAACCCTCCCCAACCCTTTGGTAGTCGCCTCCAGCTCACGAAAGGCTCTTGCAACGATAAAAAGTCACCTTTTCCCATCATCATGAGCCAAAAAACCTCTGAAACCAGTGTGTTTGGCAATAGCGCGGCTTCGACCTAATGAAAGCACAGCTCTTGCAATGAAAGAGAGTCATCTCTTCCCAACATGATGAGCCAACCCACAAAAAACGTCTGAAACCAGTGTGTTTGGCAATAGTGCGGCTTCGACCCCCTGAAAGCACAGCCCTTGCACTGATAGAGGGTGCCTTCAAGATGCCCTCTTAATTTTGGTTGTGGCTTATCCGGATCCACTTGTATATGTGCATATCAAATTACGTCGTCGTCGTAGTAGTAGTAGTAGTAGCCGTAGTAGCAGTAGCAGCAGTAGCAGTAGTAGTAGCAGTAGTAACAGCAGTAGAAGCAGCAGCAGCAGCAGCAGCAGTAGTAGTAGTAGCAGTAGTACAAAAAGTGCCACGTTGCAAAAGCATATTTGAGAGGTGGATGAGGAAAGATCAGATTCCTATGAGAAAAGATAAGCAAACCTATGGTAAACCATCAGATTCCTATGAGGGAAGATTCGAAAATGAATGGTAAACCATGAGATTCCTATGAGAAAAGATCAGAAAACCTATGGTAAACCATCAAATTCTTATGAGAAAAGATTAGAAAACCTATGGTAAACCATCAAATTCCTATGAGGGAAGATGAGGAAACCACGTAGAATCATCAAATTCCTATGAGGGAAGATTCGAAAATGAATGGTAAGCCATGAGATTCCTATGAGAAAAGTTCAGAAAACCTATGGTAAACCATCAAATTCTTATGAGAAAAGATAGGAAAACCCATGGTTAACCATCAAATTCCTTTGAGGGAAGTTGAGGAAACCACGTAGAAACCATCAAATTCCTATGAGGGAAGATTCGAAAATGAATGGTAAACCATGAGATTCCTATGAGAAAAGATGAGAAAAACTATGGTAAACCATCAAATTCCAATGAGAAAAGATCAGAAAACCTTTGGTAAACCATCTGAGGGAAGATGAGGAAACCACGTAGAAACCATCAAATTCCTATGAGGGAAGATTCGAAAATGAATGGTAAACCATCAGATTCCAATGAGAAAAGATAAGAATACCTATGGTAAACCAAAATAGGAAGTAACCCTGGAAATTGTAACCCGAATTAAAAAGTAAAAGGGAGTAATAGCAAATTAGTCCCACCAAAAATTTGGGGATCCCGGAGGGGCTTGATTAATTGGGGGGTGTTTCAGTGTTATTAGGGGGGGAAATCAGCACGTAGAGGACTTTAGTATTGCCCCAAAATTTCCGGTGTAAACGCGCTTGATTAATTTGGGGGCTTTATTAATCCTACCTCAACATTATCAATATATCATTGTTGCATCCTCGTTGGGACGAACAATGCCGCGACACGATGATGACAGTCCCTCCGCAACTCACCTCTTCCCTTCCTTCTTTCTCCTACCCCGCTAGCTTTCGTCATCCACCCCCGGCCTCAAGTTTTGACACGTTTAGACAGGGTTGCACTTCTCGGAGTTGCCGTGTCCTGGAAATCGCCACGGCTCGGCGCTGAGATTTGGTCTCTGGGCTGCTGTGTCCTGGAAATGGCCACCGGCTGCGCCCCATGGGCTGAACGTCGATTTGACAATATTTTGCAGGCAGAAAAAGGGACAGGGGCCGATTTTTCTGGGCCCCTTTTGAAAGGGAAAAACTGGGAGAATTGTGCGGCGATTTATGGTGATGAAAATGGGGGATTGATGTTGATGAAAATGGGGATTGATGATGATTTTGCTGGATATTTATGGTTGCATATGGTTGCGATCGATGTTGATTTATGCATGGTGTCCTGATGTTAGTGCCACTGGTGGGTTTTCTCAAGTTCTTGCTGGTGTGGCAATTGGTAGGGATCAACTTCTTGCACTGGATCTGCGGATGTTGGATACCCCCAAATGGCGGGTGATCTTGCTGCAGTTCATCAGCGGACATTTAAAAAAAAACGATTCCAGATTTGAGATCTCAGTCATCTTCATGTGTGTTTGGGAGAAAGACACACACACACCATGTTTTTGAACTCTCCGATTCGGTCAAGGAAATTCCAACAGTAAGAACAATACATTCGCAAGTCCAAAAAAAAATAGCCGAAAGGTAATTTGAGTCTACTTGTATTATAGTTGGATTTTACCTATCCAGTGGGTTAGGAAGGAGCTAAAGAACTAGGGGTATCCATCTATTCCCAAATAAATGGGTAGCCAGGGATCTATGGATTCAGTTTCCCAACGCCAGGCCTGCCATGTGATCGCCAATACAGAAGAGCTACCGACCATCCCAGTCGAACTCTCAACCAAGGACTGGAATGGGACTTCAATGAGAATTTCACGGTTTTTATTTAGGTTTTTTAAGCCAACTTTAAGCATCTAAAATTTCTGATATGGGAATTTCATGGTTTTTTCGGCAGTTTAACCGGCATGGGAGATCATGGGAATATCACCAGTGATGATGGATTTCCAACAACTGACCGGTGCGATTGGTTGGTTCACCAATCGGAGATGCTAATTTCAAGCAAAATATCTTGGAATTACTTGAATGTTGCCTGAAGTTGGCAATTAGTATAGTACAGTAATTATTCATAATTATTCAACTATACATGCAATATATGCTGTAGATTTCATTCACCAAGTGCAAAATGATATGAAGTGGCACCTGTACTGACCTGAGTATCTTCGTTCAACATTTTGAGTGTGATGACCCAGAGCCTCCAGACCTGAGTGGTTGTGTAGGGGAACTAGATTGTATACAGATATCCAGGTGATAAGTGGGGACAGATTGTCACCACATTAGAGTTCTTGCCAGATTACCAATTCCAAAATTGTCAGGCTTCTCAGCAAATTCCTAACAAACATGTCATTTCACGCGTTGGTTCTCGAACCAAAAACAAAGACCGCACATTCCACCCGAGCCCGAGCCCAAGATGCGAAACACAGCCAAGCATGAGGGGGATGGAAACTAAGATCCATGATTTTGTTATAGTTGATTTACCCATACAAAAAAATGGTGAGAAATTCTTTCCATCGTTTTTTTTCTATGTTTACCAGAGGGTTTACCAGAACTTCCGGGGAAGCTCCAGCCTTTGCTCTATGGCCATGGCAGCCATGGCAGGCGGCTGGTCTGATTCGAAGTTGCCTGAAGCGCAATCCCCCAGATCGGTACGGACGCCGAGCCAAGGGTGTGGGTCGCTGCGGGTGCTGGTGAATTTCACAAACAAACCAACGAAATATCGAATGGAAAAGGATGGAACAGGGAAAGGTTTCAATCCAGGATGGAATCACGGAATCAATCAGAAACTCATCATGATTCATGATATTTCATCCTGATATTCCAGCATATTTCATCATGATACTCTAGATATTCAATGATATATTTCATCATATTTCATCATGATCATATTCATCACATCCGCCCACGTCGTGGTTTTAAGATGTTTAAACTGTCTCAAAAATGGGATGATTTCAATATGATTTCATCATTTTTCCGAGATTTTCCTGGTGGATCAACATGGATCAACAACCTCAGGTTCCCCATGGATTTTTTTCACAAAGATCCTCCACATTTTTTTGCCATGTTTGTTCGTAAAATCCCATGAATTATTGGGATACCTTGGAAGACTGTACATCTTAGTATGGTTTAATATGGTTTAATACATTAATACTAAGTCAATACTCTCTCCACGCGGATTTAAGCCACCATATCCCAACCAGCTGCCATAGCTGATGACCTTGTCTCGCTTTTGTCAAGGCCGACAGCACAGGAACTCAATAAGAGTTACAAGAAGAGCTTGAGTCTGTGTGCATAAAGGGTTGGGATGTCCCACTTGGATTTAAACATGGGATTTTTCAAGATGGATACATAGCTGATTGATGCTGATTGATGCCATATGTTGGTAATTTAACGTAGCTATTGAAAATGGCCATTTATAGTGGATTTACCCATTGAAAATGGTGATTTTCCATAGTTATGTTAAATTACCAGAGGGTAATATGTTGGTAAAACAATGCCATGTTTACCATCCCCCATTTTACCATATTTTTATGGGGGGTACGGTGGTATAGTTATACCATTCCCAGTCATGGATGGTTTATGGCATTGTTTTAACCACATTTGCTGATTTATGATAGCTAAGTTGGTTGATGACTAGCTGACTTGATGTCCCACTTGTTTTTTTTGTTCCTGGTCAAAATGAACCAAACTGGGCTGGTGGTGTTTAGAACTGGCTTTCTGACACATTCCTAGAGGATGATTATCCGGATGAGGGATGCTGGCAGGATACAACTTAGCTTTCTGGGGAGATCAACGAAACACGGTTTGGGAATCTTTGGGAATCTTTGGGACCCACTACCTGTAGTCAATACAGTATCAACGGTTGATCAACCCTGATGGAACCCGAAACTGTCAAATAGTATCAGACAGGGGGGGTTACATATTGTCCATGTCCTCTGGTAATTTAACATGGCTACAACACATCACATTTTCTAGTAGGTAAATCATGGTAAACAATCTCTAAATGGACCATTTTTCGAAAGCTAATTATGTTTGTACACCTGTTCGGGGTGGAGCCCATTGACACACCATGAAATCCTGAAACCGTATTGTTGATTAGTGATATACCATTAAAACATATTAAAAAGATCCCAGTATCATCCCCATCAAACACCATGAGAATTCCATTATATCAATGATTCACCATAGATATATCACTTAACTATAGATTCACCATGATTAACCATAGATATATCCCACTAACCATGATTACCCATAGATTCACCTCAAAATATCACTTAACTCTGAAAACTTGGTATGCGCCTGATCCCTGGGACATACATCACCCTTGCCACGAACAATTTCAGCGATACGAAAACGGCCATGCAGACCGCATGGCGAGAAGAAATGCGCTGTCCAAACGCCCAAGTTGTGGAAAAAAGCCTTACGCCCAGAATATGTGAGTTACCATAGGCTAACTGGGAAGTTACATGAAATAAACAACGAACTTGTATTGCAAATTATTGTATAATGTCTGTTGGATCTACCTTGTTTGGATCTGTTTCGGAATCTGTTAGTTTTTGAATTAATTCCCTTTAACGACCGTGTCCGAGCAGTCCTTTTGCACAGCTTGACTTGGGGGTGCGAAGGTGGTTAGAACCATCTTCTGTTGCACTACATGTTTGAGTGATTTCAGTGCGCCCTGATTGGATATGATTACATATGCTTCGCATAGAGACCAGCTATGATCCAGGATGTTCCAGGCATGCTACCCCTCAAGCGTGGCTTCACCATGCATTCCATCAAGGGCCACAATTCGAAATGGCCTTGCAGCTGCGAAAGAACTTCGTTGAAGAGGTCATTGTGAATCGGTTTCACTTGTTTTAAGCAAAGGAATCATACATCATATATATATATCATGAAACATAATTTCTCATAAATTGAACACTTATCTCCTAATGACTATAAAAAAAACGTATCATATATATAATATATATATATACACACATACATAGTATATATATATATATATCATCAAGTCACCACGCGATGCAGTAATATGGTAGAAGCATGCAAAAGCTAAAAAGTGCGTTGAAAAACGGCCTGTTTGAAACCGCCTCTTCTTGCACCACAAGTGGCATCGACAATCAAAACCCAGACCGTGAGCCGCAAAATTGCGGCACTGGGAAGGCCACCAAGGGTCACTGACGTGCGAAGACATCGATGTTTGTAACTAGTAGCGTTGAACATAAAGAAGTCCCCATTAATTGGTTGAAGGATGTTGAAGGGAACATCGAAACGGAAACCCCTTTTCTTGGGGTTTGTACATATGTTCTATTCTGTTATTCTCTAAAAACTGTTGTCCATCGATTTGTCGGTAAGGTCAAGACATTGTAGGTAGCAAGGACATTTCGCTGCAAACTCGGAGTCTTCACAAGTTGGTTTGCTCTTTTAATCACACAGATGTTGCGAACCTGTTCTTATCCAATCTTGACCGGAAAACAGGAATTGCTGCTTGCGATTGGGATAAGTGTGCACCTTTGAAGTGAAAACAAGTTGCCGATCTCTGTTTGTCCCGGCATTTGGCTTGTGGAATCCATTTCATATATTTTGCAAACGTTCCACCGCAGTAGCAGGTCAAATAGCCACACTCGAGACATGTTTCGGAACAGGCCAAGGAGATGGACTCGTTTTTCCTATGGAAAAATCTAGTTTTTTGAACTATACAAGTATAAATCCTGTTTTCCTATAGAAAAATCATCCTTTTCCTATGGAAAAAAACCTGGTGTCATTCCTCACAGATGGAAAGAAGGAGCTCTACCGTAGCCGTAGCAGTTTTCGACATGATCAAGCCACAAGGGATTTGCACAACAGGTGACCACTGTCACAAGGGGTTCCTATGGAGGTGTCCTAAAATGAAGGTACCCCTATGTATGGATGGTTTATTTTGGAAAATCTGAACATAAAATGGATGCTTTGAGGGTACCCCCATGACTTGGGAAAGCATAAGACACATTAAGGAGCAGTGCTGTCCCAGAAAACCGCATGCAAAGTAGTAACTATACTAAAGCAGCACCCATCCCAGAACATTCACCTTACCATGATCAAACTTGTGACAGCAATTGGCAGGGATCCAAAAAAATGTCTCATGTCACCAGCCAACCAAACCACTCCAACCCCAGGTTTAGCCGGGTTAGCCTTTTTCAAACCACTCCAACTCTGTGTGTTCGGCTTACCGACTTCATGATGGAGGTGGGCTACCGTACTGCAGGTGAAGCCACTTGGAACATGATACCCTCTGGTTATGTCAAAATAGCTATTGAAAATGGCCCATTTATAGTTGATTTACCTATTAAAGCTGGTGATTTTCCATAGCTATGTTAGTTTACCAGAGGGTATATGAATTATATGATGATGTGTTGAGAATGTTCTAATCTGTAGATTCATTGAATGATACTTTGAGGGTTCCGAAAAGTCATGAGCAGTCATGGAAAAAAACCCTAAAGAAAGTGAGTTTTTCCATGGGGATTTTCCATCGTAAACCATCCAGCTATTGGAGTAGCCCCATGTGACCTCCAATGGTCATCGCATGTCATCGCACGAGGCTGAAGCACTGTGAGTCCATCGTGGAGCCCAGGATCACCATGGGATTCACTGGGAATTCCATGGAATTTCATCTATCATGCATAAATATCATATGAACTCATGAATAAAGTCTAACATAAAGTCGTGTATAAAAACTGTATATATATATATATGATTATATGATATGTATATTCTATATATATACTGGTATATAAATATATATATATATATGTATACTCCATGTATGACTCATGCGCAAGCTGCTTGGTGGCTTCGAAGCTCCATTTCGACATCGATTTGTGGCCGCCAGGACTGCACACAGAGAATCATGGGGGATGTCGGAGCCCCAGGGGCACCAAAAAGGCCGCCGATTGGCCCCTTTATTCAGAGATGGTCAGATGAAACCAGGTGAATCCCAGCAAATTTTAGTAGTCCAAGATTTAGAGTAGATTGAGTAGATCATAGATCCCAAGATGTATCATACTGTGGATGGGCCAGCGAAATCCTGCAGCAGTTGATAGATGGTAAACATCCCATTATTCATAGGGTTGAAAAACCATCCTTTTGGTGGTGCGGGATTTCGCAACCCACAGTATTATCTACTTGCTGGTTTCACATAGCATCATATCAGATCAAATATCATCATCATATCTCTTAGTGGTTTCATAGTCTATCAACCATATTACCCTCTGGTAAACGTTTATTACATAACTCTGGAAAATAACCATGTTTAATGGGAGAATCCACGAACTTTCTATGGCCATGCTCAATAGCTATGTAAGAAATTACCAGAGGGTGGTGGTTTTCATATCAACCATCGACTAGTGCTTTGTTCAACGAAAAGGGCTGGAGATGACGAGCAGATTGGGCCCTGAAAGCACCAAGGATGATGACCTGGAAAAGCAGGCCCAGGACACAAAAACAGGGCTGCCGGAGCTGGGATGGCCGGGGAGGCATCTTGAACATGTTCACATCTTTATGCATGTGTATATATAATTATATATATATGTTATATATATATATGTGGGTATATGAATAGATGTTCTACTCCATATACACATATATATATATGATTACATGATTACATGATTACATGATTACATGATTGTATAGTATTATATATACATAATATATGAAAACATGTTATATATATATAGGCAATATATACAATACGTGCATTTACATTCTATCTGTGCGCCTGGCGGGAGGAGATGGCCGAAAAGGCCTTGCCGAGCAGTTCCTGGGATGGAGATGTTCCGAAATGGCTGGGTTCGAAAGTTGACATAGATCTAGCATTATGTGCAATCGGTAGTGGTTAAGCATATGCACATTTTTGTATATATTGCACATATATATACAATTATATGATGTGTTTATACATGAGGTGGTTAAGGATAGATAGCGCTACATCCCTGTTCTTGTCAACAGCATCCGCATGATAATTCGAGATGCAACCACTCTGTATCATGATTTATGTGTGTGTGTGTCTCCAAGCTCAGTTGTTTTGTGGTTGGAGCGTTTGTTTTTTAATTCCAAGTGGGATGATGATGATGATGATGATGGTCATGGTCATGGTCATGGGCATGGTTACTGTTGTTTGTGTGTCCCCCATTGATTCTTTTCACGAGATTCCTGGAACTCCAACATCCGTTATCTTTGAATATGTTTGATAAAACACCTACTTGGGTATATGTATATATGGGGGTTTCTTAAAATGGGTGACCCCAAAACCATAGGTTTCGATACTAAAATGGTCTAATTTGGGGTGATTGGGGGTATCCCATTTTAGGAACCAAATATATATATATATATACATACATACATACATACATAATCATATAATTATATATATATTATACATTAGCTGGTTGGACCCCCACATGATGCTTAAACCAACCCACCCATCTACTTTGAATGCCCCTCATCATCCCAATTTACATCTACAAAAAATTACAGATCTTGATGAGAATCCCCTCGACGATGTTAGTTGGTCAAGCTCTCTTGCATGGTCGTCCGGCTGATGTGTTCGGTGGTTTTATCTAGTGTTCAATCATCATTTTGGGATGAATTGTGAAAAACAAGTTCTTCCCATTTTTTCTTTTCCAACTGTCCGAGGAAGGTTTCTGTTCCCATTGGAAAAGCCATGGGTTTTCCAGCTTTTCCAACTCCCAGGGTTTTTGTCTTGGGGACGACTGGGGACTTGAGGTCTCCCAGAGGCTGCGCGACGGGCCAAGATCCCAGCGATCAAACAGAAGATCTTGGAGCGGCTGAAGGTGGGATCCAGGTCCTCCAGGTCCCCTGAAAACATACGGTGGATGGCTTTTAGCCATGGAAAAAAACATGGTGGATATGGATGGATATGGTGCTTCTGTTCCCATGAATTCGAAAGATATGGAACAGCCATGATCTACTTGATGATTCTTACTGGAACGTAAGCATCAAAAGTGGTGAACACGTGTGATCTAGCCAACAAAACTGGGAAGTTAACCATCGAAGATTGTGATTGATCATCTCCCGAACTAAGATGACGAGCATGCAGATAGGTTGGTGGAAGACAATTCTTTCCAAGCTTAAAACACATGCTTATTCTCAGGGTCAAACTGTTGGTGTGGGGATGGTACTGTCGATGTTTTGGGATCGGGATACCGGGGGATGGGTGGTATACCAACCATTCTGCTTGAAGTGCTGCTTAGTAGGGGGAAGCATCCCAAAATTAATGTGATTTACCTCAGTCACTTATAATTCAGCCATATATTGATTATGTTGTTGGTTATGGTTATACCATATATATATATATGTATATATATATATGTATATGCATACATACACCTTCTATTAAGACTGGTTAGATTCAATCAAAGATGATCACGGATCTGTGGTGCTGTGGAAGGAGATCAAGTATTCAATCCTCCTTATACACTGCCTAAATGGTTCGAATTATATGTGTAAATTTGCCACTAACCCTAGTTCTGGTAGCCAGTCACAGGTTCTAGTCCTCACGATGGCACCATTTGTTACCCAACATCCTTCGGAATTATTTTATGAGACCCTCATTTGATGTGGCTCTGCGACTATTTCTAGCTTTTTGATAGTCTGGAATTGAAGAACTTCATGCCGTTGGGTCACCTCTTGCTGTAAGAATGCGATCAAATTGCTGTGCAGGCTGCAGATAATTACATATAATTACTCGTGTTTCACGATAATGGACTATTGCAACAAGATCATGGGATTGATTCAATGATTTATTGATCATGATTTGTCAGAAATTTATTCATGATAAATGTTATTGCAGTTATGATTATCCCATGATCAATAATTTATCCATGATATTGTTGTTATCGCCATGACAACATCCATGGCTCGCATTTCCGAAAAACCATCCTGCAGGCGCAGAAGGTGGAAAACGCCTCGAAGCCTGCGCCGAAAGCAGGCAAGGAGCTGGTGTGGCAAAGGACCTGATGGTGGACTAGGACTTTTTGCTTTAAAATCTTGGGCACTTGGGTGTTTAACCATGTTGAACCATGTTGAACCATGTTTAACCATGTTTAACCATGTTTAATCATGTTTAACCATGTTTAACCATGTTTAACCATCAAACACGGAAGTTTTGCATGATTCAGCCATCAAATATGGGGTGTTCACCCATGAACAATTCGCATCGGCAGCGTCAGGAAATAGAATGCTATGATGTTATGATGTTTTTGTAAAGCCTGGAAACAGGTTTTATGCATCCAAGTGAGGGAATATGTTCAGGTACCGCAGTACCCACCCCAAGGTTTACAGTGCCTCCGCCTCCAGGTGCACTGGTTCCAACATCCGTGCCAGCGCAGGTGCCATGGACCCCATGGAGATGGTCTTTTTTTTTGAATTCTCAACGGAAGATGTTGGTGGTTAAGGAATGACATTCAACTAATGAATGATTCTCATGATTCATTCAGATTCTGTAACTAAGTAGTATAAGTATCATTGATACTATTTGGAAGATATCATTCACATTTGACATCATTTAACTAGAATCGCCAATGAACCACTTGGTACCAATTACTCACCAGTTATTATGCACTCCGGTATCATCAAATATGGCCAGCTGGCAAATCATCGAACTAAATGGAGCTTTGAGAAAAACACAACTTGACCCTGTTGATTTGTAACGGATTTGTGGCCAATTCAGCAACTTGGGCAGAATACCTCTCACTCCTGGCACCGTGAAAATACCTGTCCGTAGCAATTTTCTTACTGACAACTATCCGTCGTGGCAGATTCCAGAAATCTTTGTCAAGAATCCCATGAGCCATCAAGCGAAGTATTGACCGACAGTCCATGGCCAAAAATTGAAGGATGAACCCCAACTGGCGAAATCATGTCCATTAAAATGGTATGTGTGTTCTCAAAAATCCCGAGTTGTCAGGGAGGGTCAAACCATCAACTAGTGGATGTTTACCATTGTTCATTCAATAATTGTTGGCCAATCTTTCCATTGCAACTGATCTCTATCCCTATTTGTCTCCGATGATTTTTGTGGAACTTCCTAACCAACCCATTCCAAAGGTGGTTTTCGGGTTATTGCATGTTTGACATGCTGCGAATGCTGCTTGCTGTAGTAAGTTCCTCCATTAGGGTTTTTCCCATTGATCATTGGATTATATTCTCAGTTCCGAACCAGCCACCGAGCATTATCCTTGAATGATACTCCCGTGTTGGATCAAATACTATTTCATTGTTTTCTTATCCTCCATCTGATTCAAAGATCAGTCTATTCATCGCAAGAATCTTCAAAAATCCCTATGGCCCTGATAGTCGGCTTGTCAAATCCCCATTTTCGGCTGTTGAAATCTCCCATGTCGGGATTCAGCTAGGCTCCTGTTCAGCCGCCTCCACCTGCTGGACAGCCACCAGCACCTCCACCACCGCCCTCTGATGTGGCCTGGGGACCTGGAAAGCAGGGAAACCATTGAGGCTTTTGGGGGTTTCCCATTGAATATCCACAATTTCAATTGTTAAGTTGACAACAACAGACCTTGATCATTGAATAAGTTCTCTTCGAGGAGAATTATCTTGGTTTGCCATATCACTCCATATCTGTGTTAATTTGCTGGAGAGTACTGCGCAAATTGATGTTCAAAACCATTGGTTCTTGATTTGAAGCCATGAAGAATCAACTTTTCAATTGAAACTACAAGTTATGAACCACACCTACTATATATACTAATCGTAACACTTGTTAATTGTACTAAGTTGGACGGATTTTGTTGGATGGATTTACGGAGGTTAAGGATGATCCTCCCCACCTTGTGATGAACATATTAACCGCTAGTGTCTGTAGATTTTAAGCGCGTCTAAGCCGGAAGTAGACCACCATAAAGTGGTGGATGCGGAAAGTCCAAGCAGATTTTAAGTCAGAATTAGCCGCCTCTGGTAAACAAGCATAACTATGGATTTGTTTTCCATTTTCAATAGCTATGTTAGTCATGACCAGAGGGTTAGTCATTGGGATGAAAGTGGTGGACATTCCGATCATCCGGCTGGAATCCAATGGTATCCCACTTTGAAAACCAATTGGATAAATGGAGATATCATGGGTATACTATTAAATAAGAGAATACTTGGGAATAACTTGGACCTATCATTCCCATATATTCCCAAATGATATTCCAGGTATTTCCACAATAAAGACAAGCCACTTAACTCTATGCTGCTACTTCGCCCGTGGATCAGGGCGTGGGAGTGGTGAGACTTAGTGGTGTGGAGATCTGTGGCGATGAGCCCTGGTGCCTTGGTTGCCTTGGTCCTGTTGGGTAACCCCAATAGCTGGAGGCTTTCTTTAAGGGAACATATGGAACATCCTATGAAAAAATGGATGACAACTGGGGGGTACTTCCCCACAAGTCATGGGAAAGCACCTAATATTTACTTTGGTGTCCTCCCCGAAGTCGTCCAAGTCATTGGACCATTTTAGTATTGAATGCCATGGTGAGTTGGGGATCCTAAATACAAATCTCGAGCCAAAAATGGATTTTGGTGTATAGTTTGTTTGCAGACTTGCAGGGTATGTATAAATCTCTATGATAGTGGAGCTGTATAGTTAAATATAGTTAATGATCTAACATGACCACCTTGGTTCACTTGGTTCAACATGTATTGTATGTTTGGTCCCATGTATCTCCCAATATACATTTAAATCCCGAACTGAACATGGATTGATGACTAATCCCTTTTACTTGCAAGAAAACACCCCATGTTTTGACCATGGCACAAAAAAGGTAATCATCTAAAATGACATCTAAAATGACCAAAATGTATTGCATTTTCCAGCAGCAGTCACTTAGATTGGGTTTCAATCTCTGAGTCTGGGGCTGGTGCGTCGTCTTTTGCCGAGCCCAAAAACCGGAACGGCACCCTGGAACCCTGGAACCCTGGAACCTTTATTGCTGTTGGGTTGCAAAGATTGGTTAATTTGGGTGCAGCCAATCATCATTCATAGTGCACTATACCCTATGGATCCAGCCGTACCTTGACAGGAAGTATGACTGGGCTATGATTTTTTTGGGGTTAGCCGTAGCTTCTCAGAAAGTATTTGGATCCTGTCAGGATACGCTCTGGTAATTTAACATAACTATGGAAAATCACCATGTTTCATGGGAAAATCCATTATAAATGGCCATTTTCAATAGCTAGATGTTTGTTTACCAGAGGGTAATACATGATTCACCAAAAAAGCGAATATTCACCCGCAAGAAACATATGATATATGTGATCGTCTGGGGCCCATTACTACACTCCAATTGAAAAGGCTATATGAAGGGGGGATCCTATGGGTAAATTATCCATAGTTAAACATAAGGATCCATAATTACCCATAGTTATCCGCAATGACCCATAATTCTCCACAAAAATTTCCATATAGTTATCCACTAACTATCCATGATTATTATGCACAATTATCCATTAAAAAAAACATCGATTATCCTTTATAATATGATCCTTTGGGCATCCGGCCAGTATCCTCAGGTTTGCCGATGCGGCCATCCGGAAGCGCCTGAGGGAATCCGTCAGGATCCCAGCTGGATGATTTGACTGGATGGTTTTCCACAGAGATTTCTGTGAGACTTTCTCCTGAAAAAACGTGATTTACTGTGGCTGGATGATGCTGGATGCCAGGAAAACAAAGATCCCATTTTTTATTTCCGAGTTATAAGTGTTTTTTTTCGTTTTTGTGGAAAACTCCCCTAAGCTCGGAACGTGTATTTTTTGATTGAGGAGAGATATTTGCGGAGAAACAAGTTCCAAGGGGTGGTGAAGGTGAACCAGTGACTTTGTCTCCAAAAACGCTCTAGAACAAAGACTCCTTACACCCAATATAATTCGATACGTTTTCATCTAACTACACTGCAACCCCTGAATTTCAGCAGAATCTGAAGAATGGGAAAATTATCTTCCAACCCATGTTGTCTCTAAAAAAATAAGATGCGCATTTTCTTGGGAAGGCTACCTTTCCCAGCCCAGAACTGACATTTTCTTCAGCCCAATGCAGGTTGCAGATGCTCACAAGGAGCAGAAGATTCTCGTAGGACCTCCAGCAGATGAGGTGGTACGAATATGCCCTGAGGCGGGCGGATGAAAAACGTGTCCCACCGGGTGGGACACCCCCTAGATCTACCGGTGTTGACTGATTCATATAGATCTGAGTTAGCGACTCACTATGAGATTTATAAGGCATGGACATGAATGATTTGGCCTTCTCCCCGCTTTCGGATGTTTCAAAGCATCATTCTCTCTCTTGAACCGTCTTGGATACTGAGTCGGCGCATATACATATCGAAAAACTCTCAACAAAATGTTCAGCGCATCAATGTATGAGTTGTTGACTTTCTTTCCTTTGACCCCGCTCATTTTTCCTTGACTAATGAGTCATATACCATGTACATGCCATTACATTCCACCATTCCCATCTGTTTTGCTCCCTGAACTCCCCAAATTCCAAATTCGGTGTGACCCCAATGAGTTATGTTTGTTGGTTTAGTTTTACCGTTTTACCCCATTCATATCCATATTATAATTATAAAGTATACTATCCCCTAATCAACCGTATAATTCTCCAAGTTACCCTCCGGACTCCGGGTGTTATCAAACATAGCAATTGAAAATCACCCATTGAGTTCGTTGATTTAGCCAGCTAGAAAACAAAAAAAACCTCCGTTGATAGGAGATGTCGCAGTTGTTTATCTATAGTTTCCATTAGTTTCCTATGTTTTACCCATTAAAACATTTTAAAAGTCCCTGTTGATACAGGAGTTCCCCATGGAAAACTCCCATGGAAAACTTTTATGGGGATCACCAGGATGGCCGCGTCCTTGGCGCCGGCGCCGTGTTGCGCCTGGGCGGCGCCCATCTGGGTGGCTACGGCGAGTCGGACATCGCCTATGCGTATCGACAGGCCCTAGTTCGGTCATGGTGAAAAATGATGGAAAAATGGGGGACAAAAATTTTGAAATGACCTAAATGAGAACTATGATTTTTTATATTTTTTTCACCCAAAAATGATGGAAAGATATTGCTCATCATCCATATATATATATATATAATATATATATAATATATATATAGGGTGAAAAATGGGGGGTATAGCTAGATGATGCTAGATGGCTAGATGGTTTATTTCATGGCACATCCCATCATATCCCATCTATAAATGGATGATTTGAATTTTTGGGTAGCCCTATGACTTCGGAAACCACGTCATTTTGAAACCAATCAGAAGCGCGTCCTCAGCTTCCATATGTTTGCCAATGTTTTTCCCTTGGAATGGCTGGATGTTACCCTCTGGTTATGACTAACATAGCCATGGTATAGATGGCCCATAGAAATAGATGGTTTACCTATTAAAAATGGTGATTTTCCATGGCGAACTGTTAAATAACCAGAGGGAATTCCAAGCCGTTTCCTGAGATCCCATGATCTGCTGTTCACCCGTTGGCCGTGCAAAAAAAACACGGCCCCGGCGCCCAGCTTTCTCGAGCACTTCATCCAGATAAGAATCCAGATCTGGACAAGGTGGAGACGAGTTCAGAACGGAAATCTTCAGCTGTTGATTGGTTCATTCATTTCAGAATCATTCAATCAGCTGTGAATCAGTCATAATAATAAACTGGATATCCGATTTTTCAGATTGGATCATTCAGTGATTCAGTGAATCATTGAGTTTATGGGTAATTATAGTTTATGGGTATATCTCTATAGTTTATGGGTTAATATCGCCATTTCATCATAAACAGTGAATTCGAGGCTCAAGCGGCCTTCCACCGACTCTCAGAGGCCTCAAATTTGGCGTCCATGGTGAGGAGATGGGATGTTTTTTTGGTTGAGGTTACTGTAATGGCAACAACAACCATAGTAATGGTACCCTCTGGTAAACGTTTATAGCGACGGACTGAAACTTAGAATGCCGCACCCCTTCAGGTCGCGCTGTCCTAAAGAATGCCGCCGCGGGGGCAAAATCTTAAAAAACCCTGGTAAAATGCAATTTTCGGGTTGCAGCAATTTGAGCTGGTCTTTTTGTAATGAGTCGTTCGTAGGTAAATTTTGTGAGAATTTACAGCGTAATATGAGATTGAGTGCCACACATAGAATGCCTCCGGCCAAAAAGTCCAGGTCACAGCAGGTCAAACATTTGAAGCCCATATTTTCAAAATACTCGGTATACGTGGGGTTTTATGTACTTTGTGCAGCCCACATAGAATGCCGCCAAAAACATATACAAATGTCATCATTCTGTTGCAAAATCTCTGTTTTTTTTGTGAAACACATGGTTTGAAGGATTGTATAAATTTACTATTTCATATGAATAATTGTATATAAATCCAATCTCATGGGAGGTTTCCTTTCACTCGCTGCCCGCTATGCCGCCATCCCAGCGACTGACGCCACACCATTTATATACAAAGAATTCAACTTGTTGGGCACACACTCACACACGCATACAATCACACGCACGTTGTGTTTATGAAACGACAGTTCACCACAAGGAAGGGGAGCTTGCTCATTGTTCTCTCGATTTTTCATTTGTATATTACAAAAGCATAAAAATAAATATATATAGTCGAGGACTGAAACTTAGAATGACGTTTTGGAAAGTTAACCAGACGGTTTTACACTTAGAATGCTGCCAAAAATGTTACACATAGAATGCGTCCAAGGGTTTTGGGGGCATGCGTTTTATGTTTTTTGCTGATTTCCACATGAATTATGCTTTCCTTGACGATTTTTGCCCCTCCCGGCTGCATTTGTAACACT
>CAMXCT020001543.1:100762-146045 GCA_947184155.2 Cladocopium goreaui
AATTTTCGGGTACCTGCAATTTGAGCTGGTCTTTTTGTAATGAGTCGTTCGTAGGTAAATTTTGTGAGAATTTACAGCGTAATATGAGATTGAGTGCCACACATAGAATGCCTCCGGCCAAAAAGTCCAGCTCACAGCATGTCAAACATTTGAAGCCCATATTTTCAAAATACTCGGTATACGTGGGGTTTTATGTACTTTGTGCAGCCCACATAGAATGCCGCCAAAAACATATACAAATGTCATCATTCTGTTGCAAAATCTCTGTTTTTTTGGTGAAACACATGGTTTGAAGGATTGTATAAATTTACATTAAATTTACTATTTCATATGAATAATTGTATATAAATCCAATCTCATGGGAGGTATCCTTTCCTTTTTCCTTTCCTTTTTCCTTTCCTTTTTCCTTCCCCCTTTCCTTTCTCCTTTCTTTTCCCCTTTCTTTTCTCCTTTCCTTTCTCCTTTCTTTTCCCCTTTCCTTTCTCCTTTCCTTTCTCCTTTCCTTTCTCCTTTCCTTTCTCCTTTCCTTTCTCCTTTCCTTTCTCCTTTCCTTTCTCCTTTCCTTTCTCCTTTCCTTTCTCCTTCCCTTTCTCCTTTCCTTTCTCCTTTCCTTTCTCCTTTCCTTTCTCCCTTCCTTTCTCCTTTCCTTTCTCCTTTCTTTCTCCTTTCCTTTCTCCTTTCCTTTCTCCTTTCCTTTCTCCTTTCCTTTCTCCTTTCCTTTCTCCTTTCCTTTCTCCTTTCCTTTCTCCTTTCCTTTCCTTTTTCCTTTCCTTTTTCCTTTCTCCTTTCCTTTCTCCTTTCCTTTCTCCTTTCCTTTCTCCTTTCCTTTCTCCTTTCCTTTCTCCTTTCCTTTCTCCTTTCCTTTTTCCTTTCCTTTTTCCTTTCCTTTTTCCTTTCCTTTTTCCTTTCCTTTTTCCTTTCCTTTTTCCTTTCCTTTTTCCTTTCCTTTTTCTTTTCCTTTCTCCTTTCCTTTCTCCTTTCCTTTCTCCTTTCCTTTCTCCTTTCCTTTCTCCTTTCCTTTCTCCTTTCCTTTCTCCTTTCCTTTCTCCTTTCCTTTCTCCTTTCCTTTCTCCTTTCCTTTCTCCTTTCCTTTCTCCTTTCCTTTTTCCTTTCCTTTTTTCCTTTCCCCTTTCCTTTCTCCTTTCCTTTCTCCTTTCCTTTCTCCTTTCCTTTCTCCTTTCCTTTCTCCTTTCCTTTCTTTTTTCCTTTCTTTTTTCCTTTCTCCTTTCCTTTCTCCTTTCCTTTCTCCTTTCCTTTCTCCTTTCCTTTCTCCTGTCCTTTCTCCTGTCCTTTCTCCTGTCCTTTCTCCCCTTTCTTCTTTCCTTTCTCCTTTCCTTTCTCCTTTCCTTTCTCCTTTCCTTTCTCCTTTCCTTTCTCCTTTCCTTTCTCCTTTCCTTTCTCCTTTCCTTTCTCCTGTCCTTTCTCCTGTCCTTTCTCCCCTTTTTCCTTTCCTTTTTCCTTTCCTTTTTCCTTTCCTTTTTCCTTTCCTTTTTCCTTTCCTTGCTCCTTTCCTTTCTCCTTTCCTTTCTCCTTTCCTTTCTCCTTTCCTTTCTCCTTTCCTTTCTCCTTTCCTTTCTCCTTTCCTTTCTCCTTTCCTTTCTCCTTTCCTTTCTCCTTTCCTTTCTCCTTTCTTTTTTCCTTTCCTTTCAACCAGACGGTTTTACACTTAGAATGCTGCCAAAAATGTTACACATAGAATGCGTCCACGGGTTTTGGGTGCATGGGTTGTATGATTTTTGCTGATTTCCACATGAACTATGCTTTCCTTGACGATTTTTGTCCCTCCCGGCTGCATTTGTAACACTTAGAATGCCACACCAATCCTTTCCTCTTTCCTTTCCTCTTTCCTTTCCTCTTTCCTTTCCTTTTTCCTTTCCTTTTTCCTTTCCTTTTTCCTTTCCTTTTTCCTTTCCTTTTTCCTTTCCTTTTTCCTTTCCTTTTTCCTTTCCTTTTTCCTTTCCTTTTTCCTTTCCTTTTTCCTTTCCCTTTTCCTTTCCTTTTTCCTTTCCTTTTTCCTTTCCTTTTTCCTTTCATTTCTCCTTTCCTTTCTCCTTTCCTTTCTCCTTTCCTTTCTCCTTTCCTTTCTCCTTTCCTTTCTCCTTTCCTTTCTTCTTTCCTTTCTCCTTTCTCCTTTCCTTTCTCCTGAAACTCACAAATGCGATTTAGGGGACAACAACTAGCATATTCACACCAGAACAGGGGATTATATAATAAATTTTATATACCATCAAGAGTTTAAGTCTATATCTCTAATAGCAACGGACTGAAACTTAGAATGCCTTGGACCAAAAAAATATTGAAAGGGTCTCCAAATATGGCGATAATCATGCGCACTTAGAATGCCTCATAAAAGTCCAGCTCGCAGGTTTGAACGTTTTGGCGCTGGAGGCATTCTAAGTGAGGCCAAAAAAAAGGCATTCTAAGTGCGACCGTTAAAAATCTTGAGAAACATGGCGGCATTCTAAGTTTCAGTCCGTCACTATATATACTGTACGCCATCTCACCTTTCATGATTTTGACCCAACGTACCATGGTTTCTGCAACTGCCAAAAGTTTTATTCCTATGAACATTTGCCCTCCAGCAATTTAACATAGCTATGGAAAATGGTTTATTGAGTTTGATGATTTACCTCTGAGAACAGGTGATGTTCCATAGCTATATTTAATTACCAGAGGCCAGTGGGAGCTCGGACGGCAATACTCGACGTGTTTCCATTACTTGACCTGTCAGGCAAAACGGTGGTGGGGGTGCTCAGCTGGGCGGTCGTTTTGGGTGTCACCAGCTTGGATATGTGCAAAGATGAACCGTACGCCAGTACCCCAAATATTTTCAAACATGCCTATATGTCAGAAGTAATGTTGGGATGAGAAATCTTTTTGATTGGAGTAGATCCCAAGTATGGGCAAAGCACGCGCATGGATACTGAATCTGGAATATAATATAAATAACATGGGGCAATATTGAGAATACAGACTGAGATAATATACATATATAAATACATAAATATGATATATTCAATAGATATATATATATAACATCCAATGTATGATGTATAATTTCTATAATGTATATATTGTATTTCAAAGAATGCATAAATAATCTTAACTGATTTTGTATATATTTATTTTTCTCATATATACCGTCTAAATAATATACGTAATCATATGTATTAAAAAAAACCAAACATAGATTTTAAAAAAATAAAGCACATTATCATATCATAATATTTTATTATTACATAATTTCTTGTTTTTTATATTTGATATGATTTAAAAAAGCTTACTTGATAAATCGAATACAATATGATATTACGACATATTTTCAAGTATGATGCATAATTATTAATTAACCATAATTTATTGTTTATTAAATACCTTCTTTTTCAAAATTCATTTATAACATTTAAAACCAGTAGAATATATATATATAACATGTATATTTTTACCTTTCTATTAAACATACTTCGTGTATAAAGTATGCATAATATATATATATGATGTGTAATATATAAATACATTTGATATATATTTATATTTATGTATAATATTTTGACAGTTTATAAATTTTATTTAATATATATTCAATATATATATATTTAATATCTATTTGATATATATATATATATTGAATATTTGTTTACTATATTTTGAATATATATATATATGTATATTTAGTACATTCAATAAATATGATATATGATATATTATATATTTCATATTATATATATTATATATTATATATTATATATTATATATTATATATTATATATTATATATTATATATTAGATATTATATATATATATTATATTTTATTTTATATATTATATATTATTTATTATTTATTATATATTATATATTATTTATTGTATATCATATATTATATATTATTTATTCTATATTATATATTATATATTATATATTATATATTGTGTATTGTATATTATATATTATACATTATATATTATATTATTTATTATTTGTTTTATATTATATATTATTTATTAAATGTTATATATATTGTATATTGTATATTATATATTAAATATTATATATATTGTATATTGTATATTATATATTATATATATACATATTTTTTTTTTAATGGAATATGTCTTTTATTTTTATTTTTAAATAGATTTCAATAATTTTTACAATATAGATTTTGTTTACACAACAATAATATGATTAGGAATATCATAACAGTAAATAATACATTTATATTTTTTAAAACTTTTTTACTGTATATGTTTTGTATTTAGTACGTATATATATATATGAGACATTTTTTTGAAACAACTTTTACAGGGGGTAAGTGAAACATACAATATAATAAAATATGTAGTATACATAATTTGTTGAACGTAAATTATATACGTCATATCTTCGTTAAATCATCTTTTTGGGTTATAGATTTAAAAGGTATACGATCGATATAATATATTCAATATGTGTACAATCTATGTATGAAATGTAACATGTGTGATATATATATACATAAATTGTGTTGAATATTCAAAATATTATGAACCACATATATAGTTTCTTCTTTAAATTGTGTATTATATCTGATATTATATATAATTGATATTTCTGATGTATACGTTATCTTCATTTGTATATGTTATGTTCGTTTGTTTTCTATGTATGGCATTTACAACATATATGTATATATAATCATGGGTATGATTTCGTTGTTTTGTAATATATTTTCTTTTCACACCAATTGTTCATGAATGTTGAATAAATATAAACATAAAAAAGAACTGATTTGTATCATATACAAACCATATATATATAAAATACATATAGTAGATTTCTAATAGTTAAGTTATAATATATGTAGTATATATATATATACACTTGGTTTAATATCATAGCTCTAACATGTTTAATATGTCAAATGTTTAAATGCATACTATATATATATATGTAGTAGATATATAATGTATTTAATCTAGATTTCTACATGTAATTAATATTTCCAGTAAAGTATATCATGTAATATAATATAATAAAATACAATACAATATAGCCTAATTTAATAAAATAGAATTTAATATATATATATTATAAGTACAATATATCATATTTTATTCAATATACATAAAACATGTATATACACATGTATTTTATAATTTTTCTAATATATTAATATAAAAGTTATATATAATATATAAGTTACATACTACATATATATATAGATATTAGACAATGTATTTAATATGAATAATATATACTATATTACATTTAATTTGACAAACATATGATATATGTATGTTTTTTAAATACAATATATCCCTTATGTTCTATGTTTAATAAATGTATTATATATTATATATGATTTATTCTTTGGTTTAATGTATTGTAAAAATATATATCATGAATCATAAATACGTATTTGCAATGATAAATAAATGTAGACACATGCTGCTATCAACATCAGTCAAGGCTTCCAGTCAAAGTGGAGCTGTTCCAGTTAATATCATGGAGAACAGACATAGCGATAAAAGACAAGGGCAGAGACAAGTTACACAAGGCCGCAATTCTGTGCCTAAAAGACATACCATACCCACTACGGTTCCTTCAAATTTGTTCCGATCACAGAGCCTCGGGATACGGATACGGGGATGGACCACAGCTTGGTATTAAATTAAATTATATATTATAGGGTATGAAGATCCATCAATCCAAACCATTTTGATGTTCACCAAGTACCAGGGTACCAGCATTCGCCCATTGCCATATGATTTGTGAAATTTAGCACCTATATGTTGCGTGATTTTTCTGTGATCCCCAACTTCCAGATATGCGTAGCGTAGATCCAGCTGGCTTTCAATGGGTTGGAAGTGCATCTCATAGCTACAGATTGGATCAGATTGGAAATACGAAGCTGGAGACACACCTGGGTCTCTCTGAAAATGGGGTATACGGTATACCCCCTATCAAAACTATAAAAAAGGGGAACGTGATGAGAACGCATCAGAATTTGGGGTGTCTTCTTTTCAGACAAACCCATATCATGCCCCCAGACTCGGAAAATACGTGGGAAACTCTGGAGGGTTTACACGAATCTGCAGGCTGATCCATAGTTGTCACTTGAGTCGAATGACCACTGTTTGTCCCAAAGATTGCTAAATGAGTTGAACTATGTCAAACTTAGACTCCCTCAAGATCAGCATGGATCGAAATGGGTTAAACTCAAACGCCTTCATGCAAGCACGTTCAATGTATGTATAGTAACTTACTCATATTACTAGATATGTACATACATACACCTAGATCTAGAACACTCCATTGACCCATCCGAAACATGAGGAATATATTCATATACATATATAATCATATATATATAATATTGATTTTATATCCGATGGTCTTAATCAGTCGTCTATCTATTTTTAATCCATGGGATACGTTGGGACAATGATCGAACTAAATGGGTGATCTCGGGGATCGAATCTGACAGGGACTGAGCTGACGCCCTGGGTGGCTCCAAAAGGGTTCCAGCTCCCAGTGATTGGGGGCCCCGAGCACGGATGAGTTGCCATGGTGCTATGGGATGATGATTTTCCATATATATATATATACACCATATATAATTTATATTTATTTATATATTCATATTTACATTTATGTTTATATTGTGGTGTATATATATACGGTATATACGAATATTTTTATTGACATGAAGTAGTTGCGATGCAATCAATTATTCCAAATGATTCGATTTCGCTGATGGACTTGATGCTAAACAGCGAGACCCTGAGTCTTGCCCAACTCTCCTTGAGTGTTTTGACGATGCTGATGATGATCGTGATGATGATGATGATGATGACGACGACGACGACGACGACAGTGATGATGATGACGACAGTGGTGGTGATGATGATGATGAAGATGATGATGATGATGATGGTGATGATGATGATGATGACGATGATGACGATGATGACGATTATGATTAATTATGATATATTATGATTGTGATGATGACGACGGTGACGATGGCGACGATGGTGACGATGGTGACAGTGACGATGGTGACGATGGTGATGGTCAATATCCAAACCCTGATAATGTTATATAATTTTTATGTATTGTTCCATGTCTAAAACATGTTTGATAATGTAGTGTAACTGGTATTTTTGGGTTTGGGCAAACCTCGGGGTCTGTGGGTAATTTTTGATCTACCCGACAAATTTATCGGTTGAGAGTTGAGACCGTTCTGACTGGTGTCCGAGTATCCTGCGACATGACCTGCAGATGGTCATCGAGTCATCTCATCTCGGGAGATTCCCTGGTCAGGTTTTTGTTGGTATGGTAATTATATGTAATTATTATACCATATACATCCATATACTGCCATATACCTCTATTTTTTTGATGATCAAAGCTGGGTATGTTGAACGTGGGGTGGTTTTTGAATATTTCTGGTAGCTTTATCTAGATCTGGTGCCTCATCATGTTGATTCATTTTTCATCTTCAACCATGCCTCGTTTTTCGGGGTAACAAGTATGGTCACATTTTCCATGTGATGTTTGGCTGGGGCTAAGGATCATTTTCGACCTTTGACAATTTGAAATCCCGGTTTGTGAAGTTCCGATGGACACCACCCTAAAATTCTGGACACTCCTTTGTATAGTTCTGGCTGGTGAAGCACCAAAAAATTCACCCAGATATGATCATTGATGTAAACAGACGCTTGCACACCATTTTCCAAAATGTACATGTATTGTATTATATATATATACATATTGTTGGAACGACAGATATTGGCGTATCTTAGATACTGCATATCAGCCACATCCATGACACTGTGTTTTAAGTTATAATAATGACAAACATATTCCTGCCAATCCACTTACCCAAACCACATCTTCTAAACTGGATTTCACATGGGCCCAGGCCAGCGCCTCTTCTGAAATGGGTTATGGACCAGTATCCATTTTTGGGATACACACTTTCGACCCATATCCAATTCCTTGGGGGGTGGAGTTGAGGTTATAAGTGGGAATATATGTATATAGATGCATAGCCAGCCCCATATTCCCACTTATGCAAATTGCCGCTGTAGTCGTATCTATGTATTAACCCGACTGCGCCTGCAAGTGTAGATAGGTCGGCTTCTTTTTGATTCATCCATCCACGCATCTCAACACTAAGGCTGGTTCCACGGCCCGCGATTAATGGGTGGCTAGGCTTATCGCGGACCTGGCCAGCGGTGTCACCTGGGAGTGCAAGAACTCATGTCAAATTATGGACAAACATAGCTTCATTGCTTCCATAACTTTGCCACTTTGCAAATAGTTTTTTGTTTAAATTTGGATTTGTACCTATGACTCTTTCTGTGTGCAGTGGTTACTTATTCCCACAGCAGCATCAGAACGCAGGGAAAGTGGTCAGGGGCCACTAGACTGAACATACGTTGGGACCCCTTGGCCCATGTGGTTGGAATCACTTGAACAAGTACAAAAAATTGTGAATTTGTTTGGATGCACGAGTATGACACCTGAAATATGCCTGTGCTGATATGTAGTTAGACTGATTTTTATTTTGATTCGAACCGTGTCTTTGGACGTCCATTTTTGTAGTCTTTCATGGCATTTCTGGGTTGGAGCCACCAGAAATCCCTTCCTCTCGCTGCTTTTTTTCCCGCCTGGCCGAGGGAGTCTGCGCCAAATGGCTTTGCGGCTTCCCGCGGTGCTGGACATGTACATGTCGCCTGACTGCAGGTTGGAGATTATATTTATATACATATCTACGTATAAACACATAGTTTTAGAATCTTTACTTGAAATAGGGGAATTTCATTAGCATTGTCGCTGTAAATACATCAGGTCAATCGTTATATGATGATGATCCCTTGTGTTTTAATCTTTATATGAATTTGTCATATATTATCAACACACATGTGGATTTATATACAGCCAATCATACTGGGAGCATACGGGATATGTACTGCACAATAATCATACTGTGTAATAATCATGATAAAATTGTAATAATAATATTATTAATAATGATAATGAAAAACATAGTAATAATAACAATAATATTAATATACACACGCATATATATATATACATATATATATATATATATACATATATATATATACATATATATATATATATACATATATATATATACATATATATACATACATATATATATATACATATATATATACATATATATATATATGTATGTATATGTATATGTATATGTATATGTATATGTATATGTATATGTATATGTATATATATATGTGTCAATTTGGGGCAATGCCATGAGTGCACAGCCATGACAGGTTGTTCGACTGCCAGGGACCCTTGGCTCAGGAGCATAAAAGGTGCCCGACCGTTTGCCCTTGGATGGGCATGTGGTTTCGTCATTGGTAGCGGAGCCAGGCGAATTGGGCCTGGCTCCGACGGGTAGGAACCCGTGCCGGAGCGCCATGAGTGCGGCGTCCTCGAACGCCGATGCCGGAGGGCATGTGAAGATGTTCAGTGGCGACAATGAGGACGCCAAGGAGTATAAGAGGTGGAAGACCTGGGTGGCAAACAAGTTGCTCACCCTGAGCGACAAAGTTCCAAAAGAGGCTCATGGAGCCTATGTGTACACTCTTCTGAGTGGCAAGGCGTTGGAGTGCGTGGAGCACTTGGACCCTGTCGAGTACCAGAAAGAAGATGGACAGGCTGTGTTGTTCAAACTGCTGGACCAACGGTTTCCTCAGAAAGACAACACAGGCGAGATGGCAGAGGTTCTGAGTGCTGTCTTCTCACTGAAGGCCGCTGAGGGCGAGTCGCTGAAGACATGGGTGAGCAGGGCCTCTGAACTCTTCGACCGATGTCAGAGGAAGTGCAATGTCTCCTTCCCGGAGGAGGCTCGGGGATGGATAGTCCTCAGGCGATCAGGTCTGAGCGAAGAACAGCAGGCGGTAGTGCTGGCCAGGTCCCTTGGAGTGCTAAAGAGGGAGGAAGTGAGCCGGGCCATGAGGTCATGCTACCCCGACTTCACTGCTCCTCGCAAACGGGCACTTGGAGCTGGCATGGTTGAGGATGAAGTTTTCATCGAGGCCTCTGGTGATCTAAATGAGTCTTGGGATGAAGGTGAAACCTTTGAGGATGTGGAACAGTTCCTTGCCCAGCATGAAATGGTCGAGGTTGAGAACGACGATGAGCCCGAGATCTTCGCAGAACGTGACGTTGCTGACGTCATGGCTGTCTCCTGGAAAGAGAAACGCAAGGAGATCACCAATATGCAACGGAATCGGCGCTTCAGCCAAGCTGCAGACTTGAAGCGACAGTTTCGAGTCGAGGTTGAGGAGATCAAGAAGAAGACTCGTTGCCACCGATGCGGAGTCATCGGTCACTGGAGCCGAGAGTGCAAGCGACCACGAACCGAGGGCAAAAGCAGTGGCAAGGGTGGTGCCTCCAGTTCTGGAAGTCAACCCAATTCCAGGAAGGAGTCGGGAACTGCCTATGTGGAGCACTTCATAGCTTCAGTTGGAGCCCAACTCACCATGATCGACAGGCTGAGAGATCGAATTAGCCACTCCAGGCTTCCCGAGACGCAGGTGGTCAACGAGGCCCTTTTGGTTTCGAGTCCTGGGTTTGGTGTGCTGGATAGTGGATGCGGCAAGTCAATCATGGGGCAGAAGACTTTGGAGGGCTTCATCGAACTGTGGAAGGCTCAGGGTATCCCCGTTCCAGAGCCCTATGCAGAGACCAACCATTTTCGATTCGGAAATGGACAACGAGAGACATCAGAGATGTCGATCAAGGCACCGGTCGTCCTGGCTGGTAAGTCGGGAATCGTGAGAGTGGCCCTGGTGAAAGGAGAAGCCCCACTGCTGATATCTCGCAAAGCGTTGCAATCTCTGCAGGCCAAGCTGGACTTTTCCAAAAATGAGCTCACAGTTTTCGACAGCCAGGAAGTGATTCCACTGCAGGTGAACAGTGCTGGACAATATGTGATCCCACTGCTTGGCGACGCTGCCGAGAAGACCCCGTTTGAGGAGGTGATGATGTCCGAAGCATCTGCCGCCAGTGAACCCAGCATCCAGGCAGATGATCCTGTCGAGGATGCAGCAGCATCGCGTGAGACCAGTGAGCCCACCGTCTCCACCACCACAGGAGACAATGCAGCCTTGTCCAAATGGGAAATAGATCATTCCTTTTTAGATAAAGCAGTAACCACCGGTAAGCAGGGCCCTAGTTGGAGAAGTGTAAGACATAGAGTCATTGTGAATCGGGATAACGGGGAAGTAATCCGAGATGAACCCATAGACCATAACTTGGGGAAGCACCTGTACCATCAGCCATTGCCCAAACATGTTATGCATACTCGAACCACCTTTTCGTTTATCCCTGAGGAGAACTCACAAGTGATTTCTGAGTGCTTGAGTGTTCGTCAGCTTCGCCAGCTAGAGACACAGGTCCATAGATCCCACCAAAGGCACGAGATCTTATCAGCAGGCTGTTCGACATTGATGGTAGCTGAAGTGTTTTCACCACCACGTTTCTCTCCTGTAGTCAGTGCTCAGGGTTTTCGAGCAGTTTCGTTTGACATCAAGAATGGCTATGATTTCACTGTTTCAAATGTTCGCAGACAGGTGAAAGAACAGTTAGCTGCAGATCCGCCACGACTCCTGGTACTGTGTCCGCCGTGCACCAATGAGGGAGGTTGGTTTCATCTGAATAGCTTGACCATGAATCCTCAGGAAGTTTTGAGACGCAGAGCCCAGAGTAGGATGTTTATCCGCTTTTGCTGTGAACTTTTCAAGCAACAGGTCGAGCTAGGTGGCCAAGCACTGTTTGAGCACCCCTCTGGATCACGTTTGTGGACGTACCCAGAAATGTTGAAGCTGCTGCGACAGTTCCATGTAGTCAAGTGCCATATGTGCCGCTTTGGTTTGCGCTTGCCTGGAAGTCAGAACTTCATCCGCAAGAGCACGAAACTGTTGGTCAGTGACAAAGCCATGGAAGTTTTAGGACGAACATGCCCCGGAAAGAAATGTTCTCACCATGTGTGTCATGATGTTGTAGCCGGAAGCCACCCTAGCGTAGGAGCCATCAGCAAGTTTGCTGGTCAATACACCCATGCTTTTGTTGAAGCTGTGCTGGATACTGTCCCAGAGTATCGCAACCAGAGCGAAGTGCTGGAGGTGATGTCTGAACCCAGGCCTAGCGATGCCAGTGTGTCCGAGGTTTTTGCTGCCAGAACCGAGCTCCAAAGTTCGGATGAGGAACAAGTCAAGAAAGCATTGGATAAGCTGCATCGAAATCTGGGCCACCCGGCCAACCATGATCTCATTCGGATTCTGAAGCACGGTCAGGCCAGTGAATTAGCTTTGAGATTGGCTCGTGAGCACTCATGTGACTTTTGTCGAGCCAGAATCAAACCGCATGTGCCTCTTCCAGCACAAACTCACCGTGCCACCAATTTCAACGAGCAGGTGGGGATAGATGTCAAGTATCTTCCTGGCTGGAAGCCCAACCAGAAAGTAAAAGCTCTGAACATAGTGGATCAAGCCAGTTGTTTTCAACAGGTAATACCCTTTTATGAGGTCGAAACATCAGCACTTCTGAGGAAACTGTATTCGACTCACTGGGTTGCGTGGGCAGGTCCCCCAAAAGAGCTGATACTGGATCCGGCACCAACCAACATGGGAGAGAACTTGCAGTCACATATGGAATTTGAAGGCACAGATGTGAGACAGATCGCAGCCGAAGCGCGCTGGCAACTGGGTAGAACCGAGAATCATGGGGGATGGTTTGCAAGAGTACTGGCTAAAATCATAGATGAACACACGCCAAACAACAGAGAGGAATGGGAAGAATGTGTTCGTCATGCTCATATCAAGAATACCATGATACAGAGCTATGGTTTTACTCCCCATCAACATGTGTTCGGACTGAATCCAAACTTGCCAGGAGATCTGCTTAGCGAGCCATTGCAGGTTGTTCCAGCTACAGCCGGCCTGACAGAAGCAGCTCTGGCAAAAGCCCAGGCAGTTCGCCAGTCAGCCAGAGAAGCTGTAATTCGTCTGCAGGACGACAAGTCACTTCGTCGTGCTTTGTCTGCCAGGCCACGTTTGACACAGGCGTTTCAGGCAGGTGATTGTGTGGCTTACTGGCGACAACAGAAGTATCTTCAAGGACAAGTTCAACAAGGTGGTAGATGGCATGGTACTGCAATCGTCATCGGTCATGTCGGTAGAAACCTCATACTAGCTCATCGTAGGCAAATCTTTCGATGTGCGCCAGAGCAAGTGAGGCCAGCAACCACTGAGGAAAAGACATTGGTGTCATCCCCTCAAGCTGAATTGTTGGGTATCAAGGATCTGATCGAAGGAGGAACCTTTCGCAGTCACCAGTTTGTGGATTTGGTTCCAAGTTATTATCCAACTGCAGCTGAAGGAGATGCACGTGACTCAATGCCTCCAGTGCCCAGTGTACAGCCAACGTCATCACCGGGAGATGCATCCGGTTCGGAGGTAATAGATAAGAGTCCTGCCTCACCCGAAGAAATGCCACCAGGTGTAACACAGGACCCTGAGCCGGAAGAAATTCAACCTATGAGTGATGCACCTCCCGGAGACAGCATGCCAGCAGAATCTGCCAGCAGTCAATATGGTCCTATTCGTAGGCGGGTTCGAGGAAAGGCGGGTGAAGCAACCATGTTCCGTCCTCCTGCAATGCGACAAGAGGATTTTGTTGAGGTCATGAGAGAGGTCATTCCCCATCTTATCAACGAGAATGTAGCCGTTATGTCCGAGAGCAATAAGAGGGGTTTAGAATCTAGTCCTGACAGTGCCTCAGCCGAACCTGCAACCAGTAGACTGCGCACCGCATCACCTACAGCTGTTGAACAATCAACAGCCATGTCATCTGACACAGGTGCTGCTGAGACGGGTCGCGTGCATGAAACCTTGTCCGTGGAGCAAGTCAATGAGCTGGTAGACCTGTGGGAGAAAACTCCGGATGTAGAGATTCTCATAGCAAACTATCTTGCCAAGAAAATGTCAAAAGAGCTTTTTCCAACCGGCAATGCCCCAGTGCTTCAAGAAGCAGTGGACAACTCTAAACGAGTTGAATGGGACACCCTGATAGAGAAAGGAGCCATTTGTTTTCATTTTGGCAAAGATGCTGAGAGAATCCGTAAGAAACATCCAGATCGTTTCATCGGCAGCCGGTATGTGATCACTCGAAAACCAGCTCAGGAGAATGGACAGGTCGATCCCAATGATCCGTCCACTTATCGTGTCAAATCTCGCTGGTGTTTACAGGGTCACCTAGATCCAGACTTGGACAAGAAGATTGAGGATGGACTTCTTCAGTCACCCACCTTGAGTCAGATGGGACGAAATACTCTCATGCAAATGATAGCTAGTCATAAATGGACCATGCAATTAGGTGACATCAAAGGTGCCTTCTTGGAGTCTGGAAAACTGGAGAGCCGTTTCCGGCCACTGTATGCAAAGCAACCAGCTGGCGGTGTGCCTGGAATTCCACAGGATGCAGTCATTGAGGTGCTCGGAAATGTATATGGACAGAACGATGCCCCGGTCATGTGGTACCGCACTTTCGACACCACTGTCACGGATCTGGGTTGGACACGTTCTAAGTATGACTCCTGTCTGTACTACCTGAGGTCGCCAGAGGGATCATTGGTAGGAATCATGGGTGTACATGTGGATGATACAGCCATCGCAGGGCAGGGTTCGTTGTTTGAGAACACGGTCACCCAATTGAAAGCCAGATTTCCGTACCGAAAGTGGAGAGTAGGGTCAGGAGATTTCTGCGGTGCCTTTTATCAACAGGATCCCAACACCAAGTCCATTTCCATGTCCATGCAGACATTTGCAGAATCAATAAAGAGCGCTTACATTCCCAAAGGCGTATCGAATGAACAGCCTCTAAATGACGGTCAAATCAAAGTTCTCCGAGCAATCAATGGAAGCCTGAATTGGTTGGCGTCCCAGTCCCGACCAGACCTGTCCGTACAGACCAGCTTGAGCCAGCAAGCGTTTCCAAATCCATGCATTAGGAACCTGAGAGATGCAAACAACGCAGTTCGTAGGGCCAAGCAACACAAACAGCTTAGCATTGTGTTTCCAAGCATTGCTCCAGACAAGCTAACAATATGTTGTCATAGTGATGCGGCTTGGGCCAATGTAGGAACTCACACTCAAGCAGGATATGTGATCGCGTTCACGAATTCTGACCTTCACCATGGCAAAGAAGCACCTTGGGTTCCAGTAGTGTGGAAGAGCTACCGCTTAGCTCGAGCTGTCAGTTCTACCCTGGCAGGTGAAAGCCAGGCCATGAGTGTAGCAAGCGGCACAGTAGAATGGCTGTCCCTTCTAGTGAGTGAGGCTTTGGATGGACCAACGCCTCTGCGAGAGGTCAGGTCAGTGTTGTCACGTCGACGACCACTACTGGCCACGGATTGCAAGTCTTTGTATGACCATTTGGTGAGCCCCTCTTCACCCACTGCAATTGATGATAGACGCACCAGCATCGATGTGGTCATAATTAGGGAATCACTGAATACACTACAAGGCAGCATTCGATGGCTACCCACTGATCGCATGTTGGCAGATGGACTCACCAAGGATAAGCTTGACCCAGCCGATCTGCTGAGAAGCTGTGTTCGCAGTGGGGTCTATCAAATCGCTCCAGAGACAGCGGTGCTTGCTCGCCAGGCAGCAGAGAGAGAACTGAGAAAAGCGCGACAATCGGAGCACAACAATACTCGTGAATCAAGAGTCCCTGAGACAAAGTTTTGAGGTTTTTGTCCACAGTCACCGAAAGTTTTTGGCATAATGTTAAGGATCCTGGTGGGTTGTTTGTGCATGACTGTGAAAGAAATAGGTAGGGTCCGATTGCAAGCAATCCAGATGCCACTCAGTCGCCTGCATTAAACATTTGTCCTGTCCTTACGGCCAACTCTTCGAAGTGAACTGTTGTTGCAGCCAAGCATCAGTTTTTGCAAGAGCAAGCCTTTCACATTTTTGGAAAAGTGATTCTGAGACCTGACAGCATGTGCACAGTGTCAGATGTGATATCACCGTTTACTCTATGAGGAGTCAGTTTTCATTAGCCGTACAAGCATGTCTTGGGAGAATGCTTTTACTGCAATTTTCACAACCCTGGTTTTTCGACAATCAACCTGTTATCAATACAATGGAAGAGCTGTTGCACGTCACCCACGGGTGACCCTCAAGGTTTGTGCCCACGCCGAAGTAGAGCCTCTTCGGGTTTTTCCTTTTCATAGCATGTCCTGGACCCAGAGTGATACCGCTGCTCTTCAAGAGATGATCGCCAAAGCAAAGGAATGTGGCATGTGGGAGCAGATGGCCATGACCATGCATGGGGGATCTCCAAGCTCTGAGTTTACTTTGATTTCCGGATCTTCCGAAGGGATGACTGATGCGTCAAAGCGTAGAGCCACAGAAGAGCTCGCTGATCTTCAACAACCTTTCCTTCCGGGCAACATGGGTACCAGCTTGGTCAACCGAAAGGGCAAGACTGAGAATTTCTTTGAGGTCCAGCATGAGATGGCGAGAGGCATCGATGTTAAAGTTCTTCCTGAGGGCGTCCCAGACTTCGCCACTTGGGGCCGCACACGAATCCAGTTCGGCAAGTACGAAGGCAAGAATATGAGTTATTTGCATTTGGCCAACAGTCAGAGTCCAGAGTGCCTGCAATACAAGCTGTGGTGCACTCGTCGTGTCAAGACTGCCACGGGCCTATTGAAAGATCTTGCGGAATATCTGGTGGAACATGAGCGAGTCTCCAGCAAGGGATATGCATCTGCTGGCAGCTCCTCACCATTTATCCCCGGCACTGATCGCCCTCGCTTGCTGATGGATGGATGAGAAGCAAATATGTGTACCCAAAGGTTACTGGAGAAAGAGATGGATATCTTCGAACTTTTAACTTTGGAAGATTATAACCAGTGTCAATTTGGGGCAATGCCATGAGTGCACAGCCATGACAGGTTGTTCGACTGCCAGGGACCCTTGGCTCAGGAGCATAAAAGGTGCCCGACCGTTTGCCCTTGGATGGGCATGTGGTTTCGTCATATGTATATGTATATGTATATATATATATACATCGATCACTATGACGTGGAATTTTTAGGCAGTGTCTGAACGTTGGGGTATATCCGTTTTTTGGTATAACCCCCCTAGTTGTAGCCATTCAATGAGGAATCATTAGGTTTTAAGCCATTAAATTTGGTGGTAGCCCGTTGTGGGACAAATCCTATGTTGTATCATGTTTTATCATAAATTCATCCCAAGCAGGTTTTAGTCTTATTCTGGTCAAGTTTTTTTGGCTCCAATATCAATATCTCACCTGATTCTATTGGTGCGGTGTTCCACTAGTGGTCAAAAGGCCCACCAATGCAGTTTAGTACACTTTGCCGAAATTATACCAATTTATAGAAACACATTTTGGGTTACAGTAGTTCTGAACTTTTCTTAAAATAGTCTAGGACTTACACTCGATTGTCCTTTCAATTACCCTTTGTTAACTTGTTACAAATTTGCTATGGACAATCACAATTATAATAGGTAAAACATTGAAGTACGTGGACCATGTATACCATAGGTATGCTAAACTACGAGAGGGGAATCACTATCATTCTAGTTCCACAACAGTTCCATTATGATTCCATTATACATAGCATATGTATGTAATTCCATTAAGCAGTTACACTTTCGCAGTTCCATTATTGTGATCATATAGTTCCATTGGAGTTTCCTCACACCAAAAATGTATAACAGTAATCAATTATCGATACTTCCGTTTCTATAATCTATAGTAAATCCCAAGAGATAGAAAAGGACGGTATCAGTATATTTCCAGGATTTCACCCAAGTACAGTCATCCGAGAATTAGAAATGCGTATGAATTGGATATGACGATTACATCTCAATCTTGTTATAGGATAGGACAGTTCACTATTTTGTAATTCTTAATGCAGTATACATTATAACATGGTTAATTCACAGATATTGCCATTCGATGTTCTCACCGCCGGCCATGGCCATCCCAAGGGCCATCCCCCTCTTTTCCGCATCGCTGAGGTGCGCACCGCCTTTGGAAGTCCCGGAGATAAGAATCCGAAAGGCGGGATCGTTTTTGGGAACCCGAAGGGTTCTTTGTGTGCCACGAAACATGAAGCTTGAGTGTATATATATATGTATATAATAACTATTACTAATATTACTTGCTATTACTTCATATACGGCGTACTTACTTTTTTCTATATACTGTAATAACTAATAGGAAATAGTAAGCCCTGATGATCGAGTATAATACATATTATAAAAGTTATACCAGAGAACAATAGTAATAAGTAATAGCCGTATTCGCCCGGCAATTTTCTTGAACAATAAATAAATCATAGTTAATATAGCTAATTAGGAATAAATGGGATGATGAAGGAGTAATAGCTACTCGCACATTTGCAATATGTAAGGGAACATGAACCTACTCTCTCTCTCTCTCTCCATATATATATATATAGTTATACAATTATGATGAAATTAGGAGTGCATCTATGTTTGTGGAATCTGTACATAATTTCATCATAAGGTCCACACCAGTTTATTATTGTTTAAGAAATATATGGATTTATTGGAACACATGAAACAAAATTAGGAACTAACCCATCATGAACGGGTCACCTATTCACCAACCAGCAAATAGGATGGGATAAGAGTATTTTTCAGAGCTCATTTTGTTGAGAAAACCCTGGAGAGCAGTGAACATGGGCAAGAAGTCAAAAAAAAGAAACCCACCTGAAATTTATTTGTTCCACCCTTTGAATCAAGGATCTTGAACATCGACGTTTCAGAATTTAAGCTACCATAACTCATGTTCTTCCCTCTGGCCACATGTTGAATTCGACAACCTGCACAGCAGTTTTGTTCGATTGATATTTTGGACATGGCATACTGTCGTAAACCCAATAAGAAATCATCCCCAGTTCATCACCAGAACATCATAGAACCCCTGAGGATTGGTCCAAGGCCAATTCCTGAGATTTGTGCCTGCCTTTATCGCTGGTTAATGATAGAGAGAGGGTAAGGATAGGGGTTGGCTATACTACGCCAAAAAACATGTTTGGGATGAGCATCTTGCATTTTCATGCATTTTCTGAATCTCTATGGTTCAACCATCATCAATAATTCGAACGGTAGAACGCATCCCCAGCATGTCCCAGTCGCTCATCAAGCTGGCAGGTCCGAGACACACCATCGAGGCCCGATGGTCACTGCTGATTCTGGTTGGTAACCACTTGAGATAATTCAAACTGGGGGCTATCACTCAAAAAGTCTCATGCTATTGGGCCTCATCCGAGTAAATTCCAATTGGAACAACCTTCACAAAACACTGCAGGTAGTGGGTGGAGTTTCAAAGTAGTCACATAGTTGCACCAATTTGCGCAGACGCAATTTCCATTGCCCTTGTCATTATTGTGGATAAGATGGAATAATCAAATTCCTCGTTCATATATTAAACACCCTTACAGTAAATCCCCAACAATAAAGCATGCATCCTGTTTCCTGGGAGTTGTTTAATCTGAACTGGCGTACACATGTAGATCTTGTCGTACCTTCGATGTTCTAAGGTTCCATTCCATGTATTTCAGGAGGGGGAACCAATCGCATAGTGGAACCGTGGTTCGTAGGTGGTTTCTGGCCTTCTTTCACATCTTAATGGAGAACAAATCAGGATCCAATGGGCACTCTAGTGGCACTCTAGTGGCATATTTTATGGGGATGTATCTGGTCGGTAATCAGTCACACGGCTATTCTTTGTTCATGACTAGTTCGATGATTTTCCCATAGATGCTCCAAAAAATGGAGAATTTTCTAAGCGGCCGGCATCATGAGGCTTGAAGCATCAAGGCATGATCCCATGACATGTTTGGGGTATAGATGAGTAAACCCGAATAGTTAGGGCGTAGTCTTGTGACCTCAAGGCTGTCAGATGATCATGGTTTATATGAACTCAATGACTCAATGTGGGAAGTTTTGCTAATTGTGGCTTTATAGCAATTTTACCCCAATATTATTTAATATATCGAATATTGTCCCATGCTGTTCCATATTTATATGAAGACATTCCCACATTGATTGGGTTTACCACCAATACAAAGAAGTCCAATATTACTTTACTTTGAGTCATCCTCACTGTGCGATTCTATTTGGCATTCCAGTTGACAGTCTATCTGACATTCTATCTGACCTTCTATCTGGCATTCTATCTGGCATTCTATTGGACATATAAGCTGACGTTCTATCTGGCATAGTGTTCGGGTCTGGCGAGCCCCAGAGAGCTGGCGAGCAATAGGGTACGTACCACAAAATTTTATGGTTGATAATCATTTTCCCCCAACCATATTCCTCTTTGGGGTATTTACCATTTTTGGTCAAAACCACACGTCATATTGTTGGCTAATTATATATATTATATTTCCATTACCCATGCCATACCCTACGATTCTTGGTTCCAACGATGCTTGATTTCCGCAGTGATTCCGTCCCCACTTCGGAAACAGGAGAGAACCACCATGGCCGAGCGACTCTTTGTGGAGGGCTCCTTGAAGGAGCGATCCCATGTCCTCTGGTGTCAAACGTGGCTGGGAAATCCCTATCAAACATGGACGTTTTAATAGCAAGATGAACGAAGATGATCTAAAATTGCGACATTTTCGATTGTTATAACTGTTATAGTTGATTACCGGAGAGTATTCCACACCCGCCTTGTAAATTTCCTTGGGCATTTCCGATCTCATGACCCTTGGCATCACCGGCCCACACTTGACAGGATTTTGTGGAAAAGATGAAGACTGTTCGCGGCCCGAGGGTGGCGTCCAACTGCGAAAGTACTTTGTTTCAAATGTTTAAGTCGTCGAGGGTATCAACAAAATTCAACAAACTATACCAAGTCAATCCAAGTCAATTGTTCAGAATATCGAAATTGTAGGGTAAATCATCTTGGACCAATCCCTTAGGCTTCAAAGAAAATGACTTTTAGGCTCGGCCCTGACATTTTGGGCCCCCCAGCGCAGCCAAGGCTTTGTGTGAAGACACAGGTGTTTTTCAGACCAACGAAAGCGAGGCGCTGAATGGAAAGAATGGAATTTGCAAAGGGGATTCAAAGCAAAGCTTTAGGAAAGTTGGGTTCCAAGTTCCCAGCCTATCAGACCTTGGTTTCTATAGCGTTTCTACATGTTTTCACTTTGACTTTTTTTGCGGTTCTCCGGATGGCATGCAGACGAAGCTTCTTGGAGAACCGTGACCCATTGGGGTGACCCCAGAAATCATCCCCAAGATTTGTAGATGGAAGACCCAGCACAAGAATGGTGGGGAAAATGATGTCTATTCACTTGGGAGTAAATTGTATGTTCTAGGTTTGTACTAATGTATAATGTGTCTACTATAAATGTACTTACATTACATGCCTTTGTGTGTGTGTGTTTGCTCTGTGGATCTAGAAAAAATAGTGCAACCAGGCAAGATTATGGTCCACATGTTGACCATTTAGGGGATGCATCCTTTCAAGGGAACGGCCATCAACGACCATCTTGGAAACCTGACCGCCGGCCCGCTGCGCTCTCCGCCAGAAAAAAGTCATTTGGACGCATCACAAATCCGGAACCAAGGTGGAGTTCAGGCACCGGCGGTTCCACAGGGAGAAAACACACATATTTGGTAGTCCAACTTAGCAGTGGACATGCATACAATATATTACAATATAATATAACAGATTTTACCAAAACACCCCATTGAGCCATGAGGCTATTTCATCCCATAATTTGAGTATTCTTGTCAATTTTCGGGAAAAAAAACGTGGGGTGACCCGCACCATGGCCAGGGAAGCAAATCGTAAGGTCGCTGTCACAGGGAAGGCCGACCTGATTTCCAGTGGGTTGTACCCAACCATTGGACATTTAACGGGGCTCTAAGCAACAAAAATGGTAGACTCACCAGATTCGGGGATGGGTCCAAAATGGTCCAAAGGTGTTCTTTTCATGTATTTTTCATAGGGAGGGGATGAACATGCAGCTACTGTCAGTTTGATGTGTCCAGCTTCAAGCTCAAAGGTGCTTGACTTTGCTTGAGGGTTTCCAAAAAAGGAAGAGGCCAAATAAAGTAGATATTTGGTTGAGGGGATGATAATAATACGGGATAACGAGTAATTAGACTGTTTTGTTGAGTACAATTCAGATACAAATGGTTTAGATATGCTTGGATATGGTTTAGTTGCACATTAAAGATCGGTTCCAAGAAAAAGGTAAATTTCAACATGTTGTCTTTGTAAGCCACCAAAACGCCGGAAATCCTACAAAAAAGGAAAGACAATTGGCGGGGTTGTCATTATTATCTCTGGAGACGGTGGCTAACTTTATTAACTGGTGGTTTACGAATCCCACGTTGACATTACACACACACACTGTTTCTCTCTCACTCTCTATGATTATGTATCACACATTATAGTCATGTATATTACATAGACATACATAGACATATATGGGATACACCAACAAAAGGTCCAAGGAATCTTGTCCGCTACAGATCCCCAGGATGGCTCTGTGAGACAAATCATTGCGGTGGCCGAGAAGTTTTTAGATGCCGTGCCTGAAGGTTTCGAGCCCTGGAGCAGTGGATGGTGCAACGGAGTTCAACGGTTCAACCAAATTGGGGTTGAAAACAGGGTGCCCCCAAAACCAGAAGTTTATTATCATTCAGTGGCTGGTGAAAAACCAAGCAAAATGACTTTGGTACCTGTGAATTGAGCCTCAAAATCCAGTGTTTTTAGATTTCATTCTGCCCATGAAATTGCTTCTCTCCATTTGCAGACACACCCGAATAGAGAGAAACTGAGAAGAAACAAAGTATGGAGACGACATGATGGAACCCGTCAAAAGTGGAGATAAAACTTTCAATGCTAAAAGAAATCAAATGTGTGGTTCCTTGATGGCACTCCATCTCTATGGCACCATACTGGTACCTTAGAATTGCCGTTTCGAACATGCCAAGACTGTTTCGTAGCCAGCTCTGAGGCCAAACGTTTGTTTAAGTCTTGGGAAAACTTCGTTCAGCTATGCTATTAAATCCTATTAAATCCTATTGAATCTGATTGAATACCATGAAATTCCATGAAATCCCATTAGACCCCTTTTTCATTCCATTCCCATGAAATCCACCGAACCGCCCCAAGGGGGGTACTGTTAAGTCTGGCGCCAGGCTACACTGGCGCGGAAACCTCCAGCAGAGCTCGGAAGCCTACACCGCCTGCACGTTGCACGGAGGAAATTCATTGGGGATTGGTATGGCCATGGATGGCCCACAAGTGATGGCCATGTTGGTCTAGAAAGCCCACATTGATTAACCAACCGGGATGCTCATGGAATATTCATTGAACATGAATGGGGATATTACTTTTTTTTTTAAAAAAAACCTATAATGGAAGAATCATTAGTAGCAGGTGACGCCCCCAAGTTACTAGTTGGTTTATAAACGCTATAGTAACGGTACAGTAACTATACGTAGTTAAATGACCATAAACCCTAGTTGCTGGTGTTAGAATCCAACTTTGCTATTTAGGGGGCCACCTTGTACAATCATAATGGATCCAATCATTTATGTATCATGATTATAGGATATTATAGGATATTATAGGATATTAAATGGTTTTCCAATTCATAATGGATATTCAATGATATTCATGACAATTCATGATTGGATATTCCTCCAGCAGCAGAGAATAGGGCTAATCTCCAGAACCTGAGTATCGCTTGAAGTGAACATGTGGACATCTCCTGAAGATGTGGAGAAAATCCATGGGAAACCCCGATGTTTCCCGTGTAAATGTTGAATCAATCCATTGAAAATAAAGTTCAAAATGTCCAGCTGGTCATCCATCCCAAAATGGGTTGCTGGTCACCCAACCAAGACTCTGTTGATGTTTGGGATGCTAATTGAGAGTACTGGGTTTTGACCCACCATCAGTTGCAAAACCTTTGGCTCCAAAAGTGAATAAATTGAAAACTCGTATCCACTTATCAACTGGTCCTTTTTATGTATTTGCGCGCTCAAGTTCGACTCTATATATTATATGTGATGTGTGTCTTATCAGGTTAGTTTATGTTAGTTTAGCATCCCTATTTCTTGTTTGTGAATGTCGCCAAGACGCCCGTTTCATCGAGGCGTTCACACGAAGTGGTTACGCAGGCGCCACCGAGGGACACGGGACCCTGCAGATATGTGCTTCAAACATATTAGACTTATCTAAGTCATTTGTATTATAGGTACTATACTTATCTAAAGATATAGTCTTCCAAATGTATGAGATTTTTCTAATCATTATATCATATCCCCATTATAATAACCATGGTTGATAGTTGGTTTATATATGTATATATATATAATATATGTATGATAAAATGGGCAAGCCAATGTTATCAACATACCAGCCACAAAAATGGTGATGGAATAGATATGGGAGTTTCTTAGAATGGAGGATCCCCAAGTCACCATGGGTTTCAATACTAAAATGATCATCCATGACTTGGGTGATTTGGGGGTACCTTCACCTTAGGAAACCTCCATATGGACAAACGTTGATAAACATGGTAGAACTGGGAATTGAGCCAATGGGTATGGGACAAGAACACAAAGCAGTCCCATAGTGATTTGGATGTATCGCTGAAGTGCAGAACATTTCAAACACGCCAAGAAACATCAAACATCCTTCTCAAATCTACCACGATTTGCCAAACACTCTTCCACACAAATGCTTGTGGGAGCGGTTGCGCAGCATGTTTTATGTCCATTTGCATCTGGCTTTCCTCTCCTGAGTTTGATAGTGATTGGAATGAAAATGAAGGACAAGGCATGTTTTGGAATGTTGCGATGAGTGCCCCGGTTTTTTTTAGTACCCCTGTCCCTGAAGAGGATGCATTATGCCAACTTCTTATGTACAGTATATACATTACGATCATATCATGTATATGCTATATACATATATGCATATGTTACAATCACACATATACACACATACATACATATGTATCCATGTATGCATACACATACACATAAAGACACACATACACATGCACATACACATACACATACGTTTGAAACATGTGTGCGCACACACAAATGTATATATATATATATACATACATAAATACATATGCATACACACACACATATACCAGGGTTCTTCAGAAAAAAAACAGCCATCCTGTCACAGTCATTGCGAAGAAACTTGCATGCCCTCTTTCCCCCAATTCAATGTTGTTACATCGCTTTGCTTGGATAGGAAAATACAGCCATTTCCGTTCGGATGCCGGCATGCATTGGGCAACAACATTGATCAAGGGGTGCGGGGGGATCAGGTGTGATTTGGCAACAAGTAGGAGGATGGCTGTGTTTTTTTGAAGAGCCCGGTTTTTTTTTGCTTATGGATGTGCAACCACAAGCTTGGACAGACTCCCTTTTGCACGTGCCAAAACCCTAATCCAAACACACTTTCATCTTCCAAGCTGCTAGCCACAAACAAAGAAGCAACATTGTACCTACGAAAGGTGGGGCCTCTTAGTCACAGGGGCTGTGAAGTGTTTAAGTGAAACTGTGTTTTCCAGGGGAAGATGAGATAGTGAGTTGCACATGTTGAGGGGCATGCGTCGGCCCATAGACATGTGAAAAAAATTGGGATTCTTCAAAATGGATTGATTTTACCTTTCTAAGACTCTAACCTAGCGGAGGATGATAATTTGGAATCGGATCCATTCAGATGTCCCTTCTGCAACCATCTGAGATTCAACGTTTTCCAGATCAGATTCACTTCATCCAGCTGCAGGGTAGGGTAGCGCTGCTGCTGTCATGGCCGCGCCTGTGGTGTCACCCGTGAAGCGCCGCCGGGCGGCGCCGGCTGTTCCAGCCCAGCGTGCGGTGACTGATGTTGCCAATGTGGCAGCCGTGCATGCTGCGGAGCCTCTTGGTCTGAAACTAGGGATGTTTAGGGTGGGAGTCTTACATATGCAGCCAGTACTCATTGGGTTTTAGTTACTCCAATGTTTGTAGTTTTTTTTGGCAAATGCATTGGGATGGAGATCTGCAAATTCAGAGGCTTTGAGAATGTGGAATGCTGAATGTGTGCAGCAATGATGCAAGTGCATTTGGATAACAAATGCATTGTAGGCCTCGGCTGCACATGGCGGGATTGCTCTGGTGATGTTTGCTTGGTGATGTTTGAGGACCAGACATTGTGAAACCCTTAAGGAAACTTTGGGTTGACCAAATCAAAGTACATTGGAATAGATAACACCGTTATTCGCTTCCTAGGAGGTCTCGAACTTCTGGTCCATCTTTGGCTTCTAAATGCATGAGTGGATGGATGGATAGATAGACAGATAGATAGATAAACGGATACATAGGTACATAGATAGATAACTAGATAGATACATAGATAGATAGATAGATAGCTAGCTAGATAGATAGATAGATAGATAAATGGAGCGATAGGTTGAGTGTGCGCTATCGAGGATTGGCCACCAGCAAAATTTCCTTTGCCCATGTGCAGTCGACGGAACCCTATAGTGGTCCCGAAATGGAGCCAGAAAAGTTGCTAGACATTGCCTATTGCTTCTCTTGATGTGACAGCCTTTGCAACAGTTCCAATCGTACCATGTGCAGGACAGATGCGGTCTTCTTCGCCTTTCTGCGCGCACAACGATCATCAACACTTGCTCTTCACGGATCGATTTCCAACACCAGGTGTAAGACTCAAGAGCCGCAATGCTGGCAGTAGGTTTCACTTAGCTTCTTTGTTTGAACTCGATTTACAACATACTGAAACTCAAAGTAATACAGCAGACACTGAAAAAGAAAACACCTGCGTATAAGCCACCTGGAGAATGACACCATTCGTCGATTCATTAGAGATCTTGAATCTGGTCCACGTTTGGCTTTTAAACGGATGAGCGGATGGATGGATAGATGAACGGCTGGATGGATAGATGAATGGCTAGATGGATGGAAGGATGGACGGATGGATGGAAGGATGGATGGATGGGTCGATAGATAGATACATAGATAGATAGACAGACAGACAGACAGATACTGGATAGACACTGGACAGATAGATAAAAAGGTAGATACGTAGATAGATGGATGGATGGATAGATAGATAGATAGATAACTTGATTAGATTGATTAGATAGATTAGATAGATTAGATTAGATAGATAGATAGATTAGATAGGTTAGATAGATTAGATAGACTAGATAGATTAGATAGATTAGATTAGATAGATAGATAGATAGATAGATAGATTAGATAGATAGATTAGATAGATAGATAGATAGATAGATAGATAGTAGATAGATAGATAGATAGATAGGTAGATAGGTAGATAGGTAGATAGGTAGATAGGTAGATAGGTAGATAGGTAGATAGATAGATAGATCGATAGATCGATAGATCGATAGATCGATATGTCGATAGATAGATCGATAGATCGATAGATCGATAGATCGATAGATCGATAGATCGATAGATAGATAGATAGATAGATAGATAGCTAGATAGATAAATAGATAGATAGATAGATAGATAAATAGATAGATAGAGAAGATAGATAGATAGATGGAAAGATGGATCGATAGATAGATAGATGGATGGATGGATAGATAGATAGATGGATGGATGGATAGATAGATAGATAGATAGATGGATTAGATAGATGGATAGATAGATAGATAGATAGATAGATAGATAGATAGATAGATGGATAGGCAGATAGATAGATAGATAGATGGATAGGCAGATAGATAGATAGATAGATAGAAAGACAGATAGATAGATAGATAGAGAGATAGGGAGATAGATAGATAGATAGGTAGATAGATAGAAAGAAAGAAAGATAGATTAGATAGATTAGATAATTCGATGATTGGATAAATAGATAGTTAGATAGATAGATAGACAGATAGATCAATAGATTGAGTGTGCGCTATCGAGGGTTGGCCACCGGCAAAATTTTCTTGGCCCATGTGCACTCGACGCAATCCCATAGTGTTCCCGAAATGCAGCCGAAAAAATTGCTATACATTCCCTGTAGTCTAATAATGTGCAGCAAAGATGCAGTCTTCTTTCAGTTTCTGCGCAGGCAACGAGTGTATTGAGCGAGTATTTCACCTTTCGGCAGCTGTGCGATGCTGATAGCACCATACTCGTCGCACTTGTCACGCTGCGGAAGAAAAAACACAGTGTTCCAGGTACTGCTGAGCAGGAACGCAGTCGTGGGAATCTATCAATAACACCTCTTGCCATACTGCTATCACACAATTCTTTCGATGCAGTCCTCAATGAATTCGTAGAAGATAATGCAGCTGTCATGCAGGTCTTCAAGCTGAATGGTTTCGAGATCAGCGTTCCAAGTTATCTTCCAGGCAAGCGCATCGGCAAATACTGTCTTCGTAAGGACACTTTCTGCAGTGAATGACTGTGCAGGATTGTAGGCTCAAACAGCTATCCCTACGCAAAACATGCTTGGCACAGTTGACAAATTATGACTGAACAGCATTATGCTTGGTTACTGGCATACAGGTCACAACATCTCATTGGTAGCATCTGGCAAGCCATCCCTTTTTTAGCCGAGTCATGTTAACACCTAAGCACTTGACTGCTTCGCTTCTAGTCTACCTAGATAAAATTCGTCACTTATCACTGCCCACATTCGTTTTTTTTGTTGGCTGCTACACTATTGAATTGCCAATCGCATCGAGATTGCCTGCCTTGCATTACGTTGCCATGGTGCTGGGCGGATCAAAACCCTGCACGGAATATGGCTACCGCACGCGACCTCTGACTGCTTTCTCCAAGGCGCTTTGCAATTGACATGACATGAGAGCTGGCATACACATCCAGCATCAGCACTCCTTTGAGGTAGCTCCAACACCAAGGCCGTGTACAGCATATTGTATGAGCACACGACCTACTACATGCTACACACAGGCTCGTACCTCGTATCAGTGACACCTACTTGCCTGTCTAGACCATTGTCATCATGTCTTTTCCAGGACAACGAAATACAACATACTTGCTTTCCAATTGTTCAGATAGATGGTGCTTGTCTTTTGTCTTTCAGACGGCGTTTGAGTTTCTAGATGTCACTTCAGCAGCTGTTGTGTTCAAAGTGACCAGTGCAACGATTCCTAAGATGAGCGGCGGCCAGCTACCCATTTTATGCATTGGCAATGAGAAATTGATGCGAAGCTTGATCCTGAGCCTCTGTGAGAATTTGCAATTCTTTTCGATGCAAGGCACTTCTTGTACTTTTGTTTCTTGAGGTGGACACCCAGTTTGATATTTTAAACCCTTCGAAGAAGCCGAGTTCATGATTGCCCGGTCCCAACTAGAGGCCGAGTGGATCGTTTAATTGATTTTTTTCCGGCATTGATCTGCATTGTGCGTTTTAAGCTTCAGTGTGCCAGGACGTCCCAATGCGTTCATGATATAGGATGGCTGTGATTTGAGATTCGCCGTGATTCTATACGATGGTGTGATTTGACAACATCTAGGAGGATGGCTGTTTTTTTTGAAGAACCCGGTAAACATATATAACGCATACATACACAGTCTTGATTTTGGTGAAACTCCCATCACTGTTTTGAGTGAACTATGTACCCCATTTGGCAATTCATCACGGCTGGGAACTGAACAGCCACCCACTGATACAGACAGCACAGCGTTGGGGCCCCTGCGTCACAATTGGACTTGACCCTGGAGAATATAATTCTATAGATGACTTGTATATCAACAACCAGCAATCAAGAAAAACTTGTGTATGATTCATGTATACAAAGATATATACAACATACATGTCTAAGCGATCAACTGCCATCATCCACGGCTGTCCGCTTCCCAGGCAGCAAAGCTCCCACCAAAGGGATTCTTGAAACGGCCGCTAGTGGGGCAGCCTGAAAAACGCCGGGTCATAGGCAACGGATGGAAACAGGATGGGGGCTCAACCCAATAAGAACGGTGGTATAGTATAGTCATGAGGTTTTAATATGTGCGGCTGAAAATGAGCTATACCCCCAAAATAGCAATTCAATTCACAAAAATGATGGTTAATCAGTGCATTTGGGGTACCCCATTTTCAGACAAACCCATGTTGTACCAGTAGTACCGCACAAGGCGGTGGCGGAAGTTTCAGAAATAGGAAACCTATAGGAGAGGTTGGTTGTTGTGAATCACGGATGGCAGAGCGAAGCCACTGATGGACCGACAGGTGGTTGAGGTCTCCTCTCTTTCTCTCTCTTTCTCTCTTTCTCTCTCTCTCTCTCTTTCTCTCTTTCTCTCTTTCTCTCTTTCTTTCTTTCTTTCTTTCTTTCTTTCTCTTTCTCTGACTATCTACCTACCTACCTACCTACCTGTCTATCTACCTACCTACCTGTCTATCTACCTACCTACCTATCTATCTATCTATCTCTCTCTCTCTCTCTCCCTCTCTCTCTCTCTCTAAACCTATCTAAATCTGTCTGAATCTATCTAAATCTATCTAATCCTATCTAAATCTATCTAAATCTATCTAAATCTATCTAAATCTATCTGAATCTATCTAAATCTACCTAAATCTATTTAAATCCATCTAAATCTACCTAAATCGATCTAAATCTATCTATCTTTCTATATATCAATCTATCTAAATCTATCTAAATCTATCTAGATCTATATAAATCTATCTAAATCTATCTAAATCTATCTAAATCTATCTAAATCTATCTATCTAAATCTATCTATCTCTATCTATATCTATCCATCTATCCATCTATCCATCTATCCATCTATCCATCTATCCATCTATCCATCTATCCATCTATCCATCTATCATATCATATCATATCAAATCAAATCAAATCAAAATCTAATCTAATCTATCTATCTCTCTCTCTCTCTCTCCATCTATTTCTCTATCTCTCTATCTCTCTGTCTGTCTGTCTATCTATCTGTCTATCTGCAAGCTGAAAATGAAGCTATTCTGCGAGACTTCCTCAATTTTTGCACTTGACAACATCGAAAACGAAACAAGTCTGCGAGACTTCTTCATTTTTTGAACTTGACAACGTCCGAAACCGCAGCAATTCTGCGAGACTTCCTCAATGTTTGAACTTAACAACGTCAAGAACAAAGCAATTCTGCGAGACTTCCTTCAAAAATGGAAAGTTGAGTGCAGCGCTGGGAGCCTCGTACCAATGCGTTTTGCAATTTTTCCTCTACCAGTCTAAGTACTGCGCCTGCCACGAAAAATTGATGCCAGGTCATACGAAGTGCTGCACCTGTCACGCAAAATCATCTTAGCAAACCTACAGATCTGATGCTCCAAAATGCAACCCCTCTCACGAAATCAGCGCCCTGACCTCCTAACATCTCTGATGAACATGTCTTTTGTACTGCGCCTGCCACGGAAAATGCATCTTTGCAGATCCTCTTCAAATGTCCCACTCCTGCCATCCTTTTTGGAAATGCCACAAAATCCTCACGTTTTGCTCACTTTTGACAAGAATCCCTTGCGCCTGCCACGCGAAACGACATCTGAACCTCCAAAAGTAGGCCGAACCCATGGTGTTTTTGACATTTTGACTTCGAAATGTGCTTCGCGCCACAACGGCGTGCACTTTTTCGACATCGCAACTTCTAAAAGTGGTCCGAAGCTGGTGTGTTTTGTACATTTTGACTTCGAAATGTGCTTCGCGCGACAACGGCGTGCACTTTTTCGACATCGCAAATCGCAACTTCTAAAATTGCTCCGGACCCGTCAGTTTTTTACACTTTTGACTTCGAAATGTGCTTCGCGCCACAAGGGCGTGCAGTTTTTCATCTCTCATCTGGCCAGCTGGCTCCGCACCCGCCGCTTTAGAGAGCCTACTTTTCGACCCTCCGGAGCCACAAATCATTGGAAAAACACAGTGTTTGGCGACTTTCCTACCTTTTCGCGCACCTGGATCTTTTTCTTCTGAGACTTTCTCTTTCTTCTTCTCTTCTCTTCTCTTCTCTTCTCTTCTCTTCTCTTCTCTTCTCTTCTCTGACTCTTCCCATCTCTGCTTTTCATCTGTCCATATTGTCGGAAGTTTGACTTCTAAACTTCCTTCGATCATATATTAAATCATATATATATATAAAAGATCATATTGTATCATATTGTATCATATGAACCAGTTACCAAGGGGCTCCAAACCACTAGTTCACCATTGTTTCCCAATGTTTCAGTAGTTAAGACATCAATGCTCGTTACACACCCTCTACAGATTTCTTAAAAATCACATAAAAACATAATATAGGGGTGTCTTACAGTGGAGGATTCCCAAAACTATGGGTTTCAATACTAAACTGGTTTAATGACTTGGATGATGTGGAGTAGCCCCATTTTAGGAAACCTCCATATAAAACTATAAAACTATTGGTAGAAAAGGTGTTGGTAGCATCCTAATTTGACAATGAGGTCCACCAGGTATTGATCCTTCTGTAGATATGTCTGGATGTTTCACAGGCCAATTCTGGATCCTTCCTTTAGCCAAAATTTGAAAATCAACATGTGTGAATTCCTCTAGTTATCATTGATCTACTTTCAATAAACCACTATAAATATCTATAAACCATTGTGAATATACTTTGTCTTCTTTAATGATGTTTGGCATATCATTGTGTATCATAAATGTTTATTGCTGTGATACATAACCATTGGTTCACCACAATTACTGTTTTTATCCACCTCTTGAGGCCTGGCAGGGAGACGAACGCACGCCAGCAGCGTTGCGGCTTGGCGAAAACAACAAAATATGCGAACCGTTGGGATCACATGCACAGAATGACAGCATCATGACAGAATTTTCACAAAAACTGCAATTTCAAGGGTTTGACCTAGCAAAACGAAGAGTCACCATGAAAATATGGTGCGCATCAAGATCAACATGTATTGGTTTGAGGATGTCTAGGGGGAAGACGAGAAAAACCTACAAGAAAGTATGTTTTTCCCCATGAGACACGGTTGTTTTCTGTAGATGTTTCCCTTCGACCTGGCCCAACATTTTGGGTCAAATCTGTGGACAAATAATTGGGTTGGCCTCACTGCTGGGGCTGCGGACGTAATATAGACAGAATAACAATATCGATGATATCGATTGAAAATATGGTTGATATACACAGAACGATTTCACAGATATTTTTCCTTCAAGGTATCGATGATTTCCCCTAACAGGGAGGTTACGATGGCATCTTTTACTTTCACAGTAGGACGGGTCCAATTCGTTTTTGCTGTTGACCCCCCAAACCTCCAGACAGATCAGGGAATCATTTGTCAATGTGCTGTGAATTGTTGGATATTCATTTGTATGTGTTGTGTCTGATAGTTTTGGTGAATTTCTGGTGAAATTCAGTATATGTTGGTGTCTTTTTAACGTTCATCCATGTGTCTAGAAATGTTTACACATGTTTTTGAATGTTTTAGATAGTTCTGGTGGAATTGAGGCGAATTTCCATCATTTTTCATCCAATTTTTCGCATCTTTTGGCAGAACTACACAGCCCTTGGGGATCCCAGGCGGTTCTGAGCCAAGCCAATAAACCCAAGACTACGAGTGGCCCGAATGGTACGAAGAAGGCGAGGGATGGAAACTCCGTACACAATATATGTATTAGTTATATGTGCAGTATATACTAATGTGACTAACGTGTATATTATGTCTTATAGTAGATATCATATATTGTTTATATATATATACATATAAGCAGATAGTGTACATATGTCTAATTGTGTATATGTATATTGCAATTTAGTTGATATGATAGTATATCATTCAATATATTGTATGGCATGAATAGATGGGATTGGTGGAATAGCTGTATTAATAGCAAGCTTAGGTGGACTGTAGATGGCATAAATCTGAGTGAATTATCATCACCCCATTGCCACATCAGCGCCAATGATGTTTGATCAAGCGATAAAACAAGCATATATCTTCTTTCACGTTGATGAATTACTGCAGTTCAGCCAGGTAGATTGGATAGATTATGGGATTGGCTCCCCAATCGGGAACACTGCTGGGTGGGGTCTCGTTCTCGCATGTTATCACTTCAACACTTCGACTCAGGTCGATGATGTTTTGGATCTTCCTAAGTCGATGTCGAAATAAAAGAAAACATAGGTAGCACTTGCAAAAGTCTGGAAGCCGTGTGGTTTCAGATTTCTAATGTTCCATCTCTGAGATGACATCCAATTCATGTCAGCTAAGTCAGGTGGGTTGAACGCCGCTGGAGACTCCCTGTATCCTGAGGAATGTAAATCATTTTCCGAGCGATTCCCCTTCCTCATGTCATTCTCGGGGAAAAAATATCATGACTTGACAAGAACAAGCAGAATCAGGTTGGACAATTATTATGATTGCCCGGATAAATCTGTTCAATACAAATCCGATTATCTTTAGTTTTGTTCACACTGAGTCTGGCTCTGAACTATTGATAAATGGGATGAACCACCAAGAAAAGTAATTTACCATGGAAGAAATAGTATGTGAGTAACAAAAAATGGCTTTGGTGCCCTCTGACAATCAAAGATGGCAATGGGGGAAAGCTCATTTCGATTTTTTCGAACAGCATCGTGGTGAAGTGTGGCCTGAGAAAAGGGTGGTTAGATCCCACTACAAGATGAGGCCCTCGTTTAGGATAGTTAAGTCAACGAAGTTGGTGAACAGAACTCTAATAACTCTAGTGTATGGCAATTAAAGCTACAGTGAACTACTAGGGTTTATAAACCAACTTAGAACTTGGGAGCCTCACCTTCTACTTTTGATTGTTCCCTGATATCCATTAGATCCGCATTCATCTTCTATGAATATGCCATTTATATCCATTAATATCCCAATTTGTTAATGGACCAAATGATGTTAATGGGGCTTATGGATCAAGAAACATCCCTTGGGGGCCCCGATCCAATCAGCAGGTGCCGTACAAGAGGAAAGTCGTTGAAGACTTTGAGGAGGAGGGAGATGAGTCAGGCCCGGCTAGGAAGGACAAAGGGATAACAGTTGATTCGAAGTCGCAGGTTGGTGGATTTGTTACTGAACCATTTGACAATTATGTGGATTGAATTATGAAACATGGTAATTTTATACAACTTATGTAGAGTAATTATGAGTAATTTGAGATAAAATTGATAAACTCGCAGAGAACTATTTTGATAAGTCACTTTCTAGGTGGTTTTTAGATTTTGGTCCAAACTTGTGATGCACTGCAAGACTACTCTTTGACCAGAGGGACGTCAAGCTGATATGATGTTGAGACAAAGATATGGTTTCATAGGGGAGCCTGTAGAGACCACCCTCTGCAAGCAAAAGCATTGTGTCTTGTTTCCCACAGTTTTTCGTATCATGTATTTCACATGATCTTTATATATATATATGCATATTCAACTCTGTATCTGTACGTGTATATATATATATATATGTATGTATGTATGCATGTATGTATGCATGCATTGCAGCTATACTTATATATGATATGCATACATGTATATACATGTACTGTAAGTACATATATGTATAAATGTGTATATATATGTACATATATATATATATGTACAAACATACCTACGCACATTCACGCACAGCTTTGTATATATACGTCTATATGTCTATATGTGTATGTGTATCTATACATGCATGTATACATGTATACATGTATACATGTATACATGTATACATGTATATACTTATATATGTAAATATGTATATATGTATACATGTATATATGTATATATGTACATATGTATATACGTAATTATATGTACATTTGTATTTTGTATATATGTATATTATATGTATATATGTATATGTATGTGTATTTGTATATGTATGTGGATCCCGACTGGGTCCCGACTGGTTCCCGACTGGCCAAAAGCGCTGCCCAAAAATGCAAAAATTGGTGCCCGATTGGGTCCCGACTGGGTCCCGACTGGATCCTGACTGGGTTTCTTCAAAAAAACACATATTTCCCTAAATTTGAGCACCTATTTTTGAAATTTTAGCACCTTGCCGTGCACCACCCCCCCCCCCCTCCGGACCCCCCCCCCCACCAGTCTTAAGCCAAACACGGGCAACTCAATGTATATGTATATATTCAAGTGTGGACACATGTACACACATACAAAAAAGATGCCTTTGGGCACATGTATGTATTCATGCAAGCATATCTACACTGTATTTAGCTATGATGTGCAACAATATTGTTTATTGTGTATCTCTATATATGTATAGATACATGTATTATTTTAGATATACTACACGTGTTACATAGATAGAATGCACTTCTGTATACCATCGTGTCAATGTAGGTTGTATATTAATGTGGCATATCATGCAATATTTCACATGAACGTCTTGTTCTATATGTATACACCTCCTATGCACACATCTATAACACATATAGTCGTGATGATTTGTTATTATATATAGTCATCCTAGAGTAGATAGAATACATTTTATTTTATTTTTATTTTAAAAAACAGTCACTAAATTGGGAACATTTCTGAGGAAAGCATATTCTACCTACTTCAGAATGATTATATCTATACTTACTGCGGACGGAGAAAATCCTGCACCAGTTGGAAGATTGTCTATCCCGTTGCTGGAATCCGATTATTTACTACGTATAATACCATTATCTGTACATATCATACCATTGTGTATATAAATATATGCATATATGTATATATATATACATATATATATACATATATATATACATATATATATACATGTTATAATTACGATATCTATATACAGTAATAGTAGATGCCATTATAAAGATATGTATATATATATACACCATATATTCAAGTGCCATCTTTCACGCAAATCACGGCTGCCGTGGCTGTCAGAACTGGGACTCCTCAAGGGCCAAGTGGTGACGGTCACCGAAGCACCTCAGCGGGGATTTCATGGTGCTTTAATGGGACGACCTATGGGACTGAATGGGATTTGATATAACGGACCTATGGGATATATAATCAACTTATAATCAACTTCCGAACATCCCGTTTTCAGGTCATTGTGTTTTCTACTTTGACGCCATTGGGATTTAACTTAATGTACACACAGCATTTATCAAATAATACTATATAATATAACATATTATTGAATAGAATGCAAGAAAACATAATGATACATAACAACTTCATTTTAATTTTTTTATTTTTTTTATTTTTACAATATATTGCCATGTAACAAAATATATTTGTTAATCGAATCTGATTTAACATTACACAATATAATACAATTTATTTTCTTATGATTTACGATAATATAGCATAGTATATTACAATTTTATGCAGTATAATATAATATAATACAGCACAATGCAGTATAATAAGTCAATATGAATAATTAATATAATATGACCCAATACTATTGTACAATAAATAAGTAATGAAACAATATAGTACGATATATTGCAATATAATTCAATACAATGCAATAGAATACAATATGATACGCTATGTTGCAATATCATCGTGCAATAAAATAAGATATTTGCTTTGTATTATGGAAAATAATAGCAACATAGACAAACTATATATATATAGAGAATATCTCCCCGTGTCCTCAGGACCCAGACGCCAAAGAAGGTGATTTGGATCGATGGGCTCGAGGGCTCAGAGATTTGACTGGGTGATACATGGGGTGATGCATGGTTATTATGTGGGGAATATCATGGGGATATACCGGGATATACTTAAAAAAAACATGGCTATGAAAATACATATTCTTAATGTGCGAATCAGCTATACATGGCTTTTACACATGAAACAATGTGGTTTAGTGGAATATGTATGGAAATATTTCCTTGGATATATCACCAACTATATTGGGTATGTACTGGGGTAAAATAATGAGATAGTGTGTGGTCAGAATGAGAATTTATTATATGGGGTATTTAATGAGGGTGTAACCACCAACTAGGAATATGTGGATGATATGTGTGTCGGGTATTTGTTACATATACATGTCTACGCAACATATACTTTAATTATAATTGTTAGATGTTCACTAAAAACATACGCATGTATGTGTACATACACACATGTTTATATACACTATATACTTGATATCTAGTGCCTATTTGACCACAGAGATTTCCCAGCAAACCACGCTCGCTTTCCGAGGTCTATGGAAGCAATGAGTCGAGTGGTAAAGACGGCTGGTGCGCGAACTCAGGAACAGTTGCACGCAACGTGGACTTTGGGATTTCCCCAATATTTTCAGACAAACACAATATGTGACTAGGGGTCAACATTTCAAAACCAAACAAACATACATATTGAATTCATATTGATATTTTGTGTGATACCCTCTGGTAATTAGGCGTGGCAATGGAACACCTGGCATTTAGTTCGATTATTTTCCCATGACACCTTCCAGTTAAATGGGATTTTCCGGCCAGCCACTTTTGATTACCAGAAGGTATGTCCCACATCACCATATCATTTCCAGTGTTGATGTTCAATCTCCAAAAATCCCATATAGTCCACATCAAAGCCACATCTAATCTCCATAAATCACCATGAAAACCTCCATTGACAAGGGTTTTTCCCATACTTTATGAGAGTTTTGGGATTTTCGCCAAGTATTCATTGTGGATTTTGGGATTTTCCATGATTTTCCATAATTTTCCATGATTTTCCATAAGCTTCCTGTTGCTAAGCCCCTGCTGGGCGCACAGGTTTCCTCTGGGCTATACCCGTGACCTGGACTAGACACGGAAACAAATGGATCAAAGGCCTGGATTTGGACAAGGCATTTCCAATGACCCAAAAGAGTAATGTATTCACGAGACAAAGAGAATGAAGATATGAAGAATAAACTATAGTTAGTAAATGTTAGTAATATATATATATATATATTCATAATACTCAATAACGACGTTGTTTGTGATGATTCCATACTGCTATTCCAGTGATACTATATGATTAGCGATGTCATCAACCAATGGGATCCATGTGGGGGCGATCATTAATATCTAACGACGGCTTGGGACGGGCAAAATTTAATATCCCCAAATTTAAGATGGATTTCAGTTTACTGAATCATAAAAATTGGTGTTTTCGAGATAAGGATACCCAGGATACTGATGACCATCGAATGGAATACGATATCCAATTTTCTGATGACTCCAATTCCAAAACAATTTTTGAGGCTATCATAAATTCCAAATTTGGGTATACACCATTTCAAGAGAAACTAAACACAGAAATGATGGATGGTTTTTGAACGGGTTTTCCGCAGCAGGCCCTTTTTGTCTCCCACTCCGCGCGCATCCTCCAAGACTGATCCAGGACCAATTGGTTACAAGATAGTTTAGAGGTGAAATTCTGATGCGTACCTTCAGTATCTTTGCATGCCTTGCTGGTTTATCCCTACCGGATGTGATTTATAGCGCGCACTTGACTATATTCCACGATATGTTTGACGAGTTCAATCCACTTGGTTTATTTTCCATTTTATTTGGGATGATGATTCCAAGCGGCTCATATTTTGGGAGTTGAAGCAACGAATCACTTACCCCAATGGGTGCCACTCAGTGCAGGCACGTGAACGCCAACCGAGCGTGCCTAGTTGTGCAACACTGATGGCCAAATCCAAACGTACTGGAGGTCTCATCTCCAAAACCAGGAAGATTAGCCAAGAGGAAACGGCGGAGTTATCTTGCAACCTCTAGATGCATGTATATATATATATACATATTATTATGTGTATGTATAAAGCTTATATAACTGTATGCATTTACATTCACAGAGTGATGGTTCCTTCTGATTCTCCTCCCGTTGATACGGATTCAGCGAGATTGAACTATTCATGAATCAATCTGGAGTGGGGCCATGACATTCGGTGATGGCAACGTCGCATTGAAAGAAAACAGCAGCCGTTGATTTTTGGATGGTCAAACAAATTCCATCATTGGTTAGCGCATCCTTTGGTAATCAAACCTAGCTATAGAAGGTCATCATTTTCTTGATGGTTTTTCAGCCACGTTCCGCAAATGACCAAAGCCAGTGGTTTCCGGGGATTATCATAAGCCTGGATGCCAATCCCAACCAATGTTCGAAATTAGACCAGCGGGGCTGGGGGTGTCTGTGATTTGGCCTGCGTTGATCGTTTTTGTAGCTTCGACAGGGTGGATCTGCGCCACCTGCTCTGAGCGGTTTACAGCCGCAGATATCTGCGGACCGTGCGTCCGGCAGATGGAGACCAACTGAGCTGAACTGAGCAGCAAATCTAGCGATGTCCAAAGACAAGAAAAAAGTGTGGGCTGGAGATCCCCCTAATCATTGGCTTTTGAAGGCCAAAATTATACGTATCTACAGATACTCATTTTTTTAAGCATCACATATTCTGAATATATGCAGTGTGTATTTTTATAAATAGAATATAGAGAATATATATATATAGATAGAATATATAGAATATATAGAATATATAGAATATATAGAATATATATATATATAGAATATATAGAAAAACATACATACATACATGCATGCATACATGCATACATGCATACATGCATACATGCATACATGCATACATGCATACATGCATACATGCATACATACATACATACATACATACATTCATACATTCATACATTCATACAGTCATACAGTCATACATGCATACATGCATACATTCATACATTCATACATTCATACATCCATACATGCATACGTTCATGCGTTATACGTTCATGCGTTCGTACGTTCATACGTTCATACGTTCATACATTCATACATTCATACATTCATACATTCATACGTTCTTGCGTTCATGCGTTCATACATTCATACATTCATACGTTCTTGCGTTCATGCGGTCATACATTCATACATTCATACGTTCTTGCGTTCATGCGGTCATACATTCATACATTCATACGTTCTTGCGTTCATGCGGTCATACATTCATACATTCATACGTTCTTGCGTTCATGCGTTATACATTCATACATTCATACGTCCTTGCGTTCATGCGGTCATACATTCATACATTCATACGTTCTTGCGTTCATGCGTCATACATTCATACATTCATACGTTCTTGCGTTCATGCGGTCATACATTCATACATTTATACGTTCTTGCGTTCATGCGGTCATACATTCATACGTTCATGCGTTCATGCGTTTATGCGGTCATACATTCATACATGCATACGTTCTTGCGTTCATGCGGTCATACATTCATGCATTCATACATTCATACATTCATACATTCATACGTTCTTGCGTTCATGCGGTCATACATTCATACATTCATACGTTCTCGCGTTCATGCGGTCATACATTCATACATTCATACGTTCTTGCGTTCATGCGGTCATACATTCATACATTCATACGTTCTTGCGTTCATGCGTCATACATTCATACATTCATACGTTCTTGCGTTCATGCGGTCATACATTCATACATTCATACGTTCTTGCGTTCATGCGGACATACATTCATACATTCATACGTTCTTGCGTTCATGCGGTCATACATTCATACATTCATACGTTCTTGCGTTCATGCGGTCACACATTCATCGAAGGAAGTTTAGAAGTCAAACTTCCGACAATATGGACAGATGAAAAGCAGAGTAGGGGAGAGGCAGAGAGAAGAGGAAGATTAGAAGAGAGAAGATGAGAAGAGAAAGAGTCAGAAGAAAGAAGATACAGATGCGCGAAAAGGTAGGAAAGTCGCGACACACTGTGTTTTTCTAATGATTTGTGGCTCAGGAGGGTCGAAAAGTAGGCTCGCTAAAGCGGCGGGTGCGGAGCCAGCTGGTCACAGGAGCGATGAAAAATTGCACGCCGTTGTGGCGCGAAGCACATTTCCAAGTCAAAAGGTACAAAACACCTCAGCGTCGGACGACTTTTGGAAGTTGCGATGTCGAAAAAGTGCACGCCGTTGTGGCGCGAAGCACATTTCCAAGTCAAAATGTACAAAACACCTCAGCTTCGGACCACTTTTGGAAGTTGCGATGTCGAAAAAGTGCACGCCGTTGTGGCGCGAAGCACATTTCCAAGTCAAAAGTGTTAAAAACTGGCGGTCTCGGACCACTTTTGGAAGTTGAGATGTCGAAAAAGTGTCGAAAAAGTGCACGCCGTTGTGGCGCGAAGCACATTTCGAAGTCAAAAGTGTAAAAAACTGAGGGTTTTGAGCCTTTTTTGACGTGAAGATGTCGAAAAAGTAGACATTGATTAACTTAACTAACTTGACTAACTTAACTAACTTCACTAACTTCACTAACTTAACTACCCCAACTTCGACGACAACAGCAACAGCAACAGCAACAGCAACAGCAACAACAACAACAACACCAACCACAACCACAACAACAACAACAACAACAACACCAACCACAACAACTACAACAACTACAACAACTACAACTACAACAACTACACGACAACTAGAACTAGAACTAGAACAACAACAACAACAGCAACAACAACAACAGCAACAACAACAACTACAACTACAACTACAACTACAACTTCAACTACACAACAACTACAACTAGAACTACAACTACAACAACTACAGCTACAACAACAACAACAACAACTACAACTACAACTACAACTACTACTACAACGGCTGCTACTACTACTACTACTACTGCTACTACTACTACTACTACTACTACTACTACAGCAACAACAACAACTACAACTACAACTACAACAACTACAACTACAACAGCAACTACAACAACAACAACAACTACTACTACTACTACTACTACAGCAACAACAACAACTACAACTACAACTACAACAACTACAACTACAACTACAACAACAACTACAACAACAACAACAACTACTACTACTCCTACTCCTACTCCTACTCCTACTACTACTACTACTACTACTACTACTACTACTACTACTACTACTACTACTACTACTACTACTACTACACTACACAACAACTACAACCACACAACAACTACAGCTACAACTACAACAACAACTACAACTACAACAACTACAACTACAACTACAACTACAAAACAACTACATCTACAACTATATGACTGCAACTACACTACACTAATTACATTACACCACAACTACAACTCCACTACGCTACAACTACAGCTACAGTTGCAGTACATCACACTACATCCAGCAGTTGTGGGTGAGGTGACCACTGCAACCATTGCAACCATTCCAGCAAACACAAGTCCAACCACCTTTCGGTCAATCAGTGGATTCGCTCTGCCATCCGTGATTCACAACAACCAACGTCTCCTATAGGTTTCCTATTCTGAAACTTCCGCCACCGCCTTGTGCGGTACTACTGGTACATTCATACGTTCTTGCGTTCATGCGTCATACATTCATACGTTCTTGCGTTCATGCGTCATACATTCATACATTCATACGTTCTTGCGTTCATGCGTTCATACATTCATACATTCATCCGTTCTTGCGTTTATGCGTTCATACATTCATACATTCAGGAGGTGATGATAGTAGCCTGCTTTTTTTTCTTGGAAAATAAGATTCCCAGGTCGGGTGATAGTCAAGTATGTGGGACAATCCAGATCTTGGGATGGATAAGCATCATTGCAAACGTATGAAAAAACACATATTTGGAGGGATGAACATCGAGCTAAACCAGCGATATATTAGGGTGAACAGAAGGGTATTGAAGCGGTTTGGACCCCATAGCCATATCTCATTCTAAATTGTTAAACAATTCCTGTTGCGTCCCAATATAACCCAATCAAATCCCATGACATCTAAATCATCATTACACTATCCCATAAAAAACACCACTAGAACCATTAGATACTATTAAAACACTATTAAGTCCCATTAAAACACTATTAAATCCAGAAAATCTTCACCATACACCGAACCCTTGGTCGATTCAGCTCCCGCCAACTGGTCCGATGCTCGCCAGCTCGTCTGACTGTGCGTCAGTACCCAGGGGTTCCGTCAGCACCAACTGTTCACCAGTTGGAAGTGCACCACGATATCAGCTATGGACAGCCTGATTTTTTTTGGATCATATATATATAATATAATATAAATATGTGTATATCTGATTATGAAAGAAATTCATATTCATGTTGTATTCTATACTTATATTTACTTCGATATTTATAATGATTGACCTCATCACAACTAATGATACTAATGGTTGACAATGATTGGGGGCAGCTTCAGAAACAACCTCAGATCCGCAGCAGAAGCCACCCAGTTGGTGGCAGATATATATATGGGGAGCAGACACTCAGTCTCCTCGGTCTAAGATTCATCCGCTTACTCGCTTCAAGTCAATATGATATCTCAAATATTATATACATTCATATATATATATATATTGCACATCTGTATATATCCTAATTATTCCTAATTGTTAGTCAGACATCCCTACAGGCCCTACATTATAATTTCCCAAACTATCGGAGGTGCTGACAGGACCTGCTCAACTAACTGGCTTGGCATCTCACCGTATGCCCTTTGCGCGAAGGCGTGAAAGGAATGCGTTAAATCCTGACGGTGTCGTGTTTTGAGCGTTTAACAAAACATAGCGTAGTTTCATGTAGTTTCTCAGTCTGTTTGCCAGTGAGGATGGTATTCTACATTCTTCAGCAACACACCAAGACCAATCGATAAAGAAGTTGGAATTGGAAGATGATGAGTCAAGCATCACAATTTCCTGGGAATTCATTGTGTATAAGATTCCAATACATAATGATACTTATTCCCAACAGCAGGGCCTGTTGGGTTTCCATCTCTAGGGCTGGGGCTGGCTCGCGGGGACTTGCAGCCTTCAAAATCCGGAATGGAACCCTGGAACCCTGGAACTTTGGAATCCTGGAAAATCTGGAACCCTGGAACCCTGGAACCTTGGAACCCCGGAACCCTGGAACCCTGGAACCCCGGAACCCTGAAACCCTGGAACCTTGGAACCCTGCGACCGTGGAAACTTGAAAGCTTGGAACGTTGGCACCCTGGAACCCTCAAGGATTCTGGAACCCTGCAACCTTGGAACCCTGGAACCTTGGAACCCTGCAACCCTGCACACCTGGAACCCTGCTGGGATCCTGGAACCCTGAAACCCTGGAACCCTGGACCCTGGAACCCTGGAACCCTGGAGCCTTGGAACCCTGAAACCTTGGAACC
>CAMXCT020001544.1:0-49628 GCA_947184155.2 Cladocopium goreaui
AGAAATCGAGCTATAAAATCCATAAATCAACCCATTAGTTGCCCAATAGACCCATGTACAACAGTAATTCCACTTCGACTGGGGACTCTGGTGGTCACAGCTGCCAACCACGGATCAGAAATATGAAAGGATGCTTGGGTGTACCCTCTGGTAATCTAACATGACAGTGGAAAGTCTACCCTCTGGTAAACTAACATAGCTATTGAACATGACCATTTCTAGTGGATTTACCCATTAAAAATGGTGGATCTTTCCATAGTTATGTAAACGTTTACCAGAGGGTATTTATTTGCAGATGATTTCCGACAAAAAACATGGCGGGAATTTCCAGTGCTGATAGAACTTGTGTCACCAAAAACTGCCAAAGTCGCTCGTGACGTGGCTTTCGCACAATGTTTGCTCGTGATGAATCTTCCAATTGAACATATCATTGCTGCCATTTTGGGGTTTGATTCAAAGGTTTTTTTCACTGGGGAATCCAGAATTGTCAAACCCGCGTGGGTCGTTGTCAAACATGGAGACCTTTTAGGCAATGTTTTATTTACTGATTGGTTTATTGGTGCTAAACGTGGGGAATGGATGGGTTGCTGGGGGTTGCTGGGGGTTGCTGGGATGATTATTACTAGTGATTATGGATCATTCCCGAAAATTCCCTGCTAAGCACCAGTAAGTTTATTGCTGTCTATTTGTATTCAGATCTCAAACCCTTGTCCAGAACCCTGTTTCAATGCCGGCCACCATTCTCAGCAATGCTGATGTTGCAAAACCCTTGGGGGTCAATCATTCGTAAGGGGTATACCAATGTCTATCATCTAATTATATTCAATGATCCCAAGAATATGTTCCAGATTTCTAGGCTTGAAAGCATTTACCCTTTAACATATTTTAACATAATTTAACATAATTTAACACAATCTCGATGATTTTACCCGTTGAACATGGCTTTCATCTGCTACTGTCAGGATGGCGGCGCTCCGATCTTCGCCTACCGGTGGGGAAGTCATTTTGTCGAACTTAAGATATGATAGCTGAGTTTGGAGTGATTCAAAGTTCATCGATGTTGTCTTTTTTGGTCTTTACGGAACATAGAACGCTCATGTCGTTTTCTGAACTTTGGAGCAGACTGAAGTGCTGCAGCGGTTTTTCCGTCTCATAACGCCATAGGGTACACCATTCGGATTGTGGGGACACAAACAGCAGCTTGATGCAAATTAAATAAATACAACCATTGGATTGCGGATCTCAAGTCATCCTAGAGAGGTTTACATACAGTAAAACTTCTGTCCGAATCGGACGATAGTACCGGGCATCTACCAACAGTGTAAATTGTGCGACGGAGGCAAGTTCGATGCCGATTTGTAGCTTTCATGTGCTTTCCATCAGCTAAATCATCAATTGGTTGCTTATACTAGTGTATTCTCATCCTGCTTGCATCTATCAGTTGCACTACATTTCCTGTTTCCGCTCCATTGCTGATTGCTTGCACACTACAAATATACCCTCTGGTAATTTAACATAGCTATTGAAAATGACCATTTATAGTGGATTTTCCCATTATCACAAATGGTGATTTTCAATAGCTATGTTAGTTTACCAGAGGGTATGTGAAAGAACGTCATATCTATCGTACTGTTTGACATGATATCGCATCGTCTCGTCTTGTGATCTTATGTTGACTTACTGAATTTATATAACGTCAAGTCACATCACATCATATAACATCATACCGTATCATACAATATCACATACATATTTTTCCATCAATATGATACCATATCACATAGATATCATATAACATCATATCACTACATTGTTGCTTGTATCATATTTTGTCCATTTCGCTAACATCTACCTGGACATTGGTGTTGCAGGATCTGGCAGCGCACTGGGACAGGTTCCCTTGTGCTTGCCCGGATGCCCAGCGGGACGCGTTCCCAGACGGTGATCTTGGCTGGTTGGTACCTTTTTGTTAGCTTCAAACAAACACCATATTTTTTCCATTTTTTCCCAGAAAGACATCTTCTGAATTGGAAAGGTGCACGAGATTGACATAGATTGACCACATCCGACCACAATCTCCAGCAAGGCCCATCTCAGCCATCGCCATTTCGCCACCTGCGCGCGCATAGGCGGTGAACAGCAGCGAGAGTAACGCCACAGAGGTCATCGTGGAGTCACTGCCGCTGGGATGTGGTGATGGCTACCCAATTCAGAAAGTCACGGGTTGGAAACCAAAATGCTGATGATTTTCATAAGTTGTTTTTTTTGTTTGATGATTTTCATAAGTTGTTTTTTTGTTTTCCAAACTTTAGCAAAACATATATAATAATATCATATATATATATATATACTAGTTTCAAAAGTATGAAAGCTGTATTGGAATTGGAAGATTTTTCAGATTACCTTGTGATTTTCTCAACTGTGGCTAGTCATGGCTAGCTGGAGGATTCCCCATTGTCTTTTTCATGATTTCCTCATTCAAATGCCCATTTAGGCCACCGTGTTTTCCCAGTTAGCCGTGAACGCCATGTCTGATTACCAGCCGGTAAAGAAAAATCATCCGAATCATCTTCCAAACTCATTTCTGTTGGGAGTTGCATTCTAGCATTCAAGGACGTAGATTTATGACGCAAAATGCTTCATTTTACTGAAAACCGGCAAATCATAATAATAAAATAATAATAATAAAATAAAATAGTAATAATAATAAACAATAAAAAACATAATGATAATAATAATAATACAAATAATAGTAAAAAATAATAGTAATAAAACAAACCAAAAAACAAACCCATGTTGTTTTTTTCATAATGTTATATAATTGTTTTCCATTGTCCAATGAATGAAGGTCTCTCGACGTCATAAATGTAGATGTGACTATGTTGCAACAAAACTTGGCGACATAGACTCGAGCCTCAATACTGAGCTATAAAGATGGGGGTGTCACCACCAATGCTGGCCGTATCATTAGCGTTCATGTGGTTGGTGTTTGCAACCCCCATGTCTTCAAGCCCATGCCGAGGACGAGGACTACGGCTTACAGCTTCGTGGTGGCAGGTGTGAACACTTTGGGAGTTGGTTCCCTCAGCGAAGAGAGCATGCAGGCAGGGCTTCACACTGACCATCAGTTTTGGCCATGGAGGATCCCTGGTGCTTTGCCCTTTTTGGATTCCCAGTTTTCAATCCAAATCCTGAGGGTGAACTCAGTTCACTTCAAGAACTTTCCCCATTTTGTCCCAAATTTCTCCTGTTCGCTGGCCGTCGCTGGCTGAACAAATTCCTCATGGCTTTTCCGCCGGCAGCGCCAGGTCTGGACCCTACCGGTGGCGCCTGCCGCAGTGGAGCAGCTGCAGCTGGAGCCATCGCCTTCCAGGCTGAACTTCACCTGGGAGGCACCGGACGATGGAGGCGTGCCGCCCGATATGGGCCCGATATGGCCCTGGGGGCCCAGGGCAGTCTGCCGCGATGTTTTTTGGGTTGAACGTGACGCACCAAAAATGGTGAATTCTGGTGAATGAAAAGATGGAAAAACCTGGAGAAGTGGCGAAGAAAAAGCATCAAAGCATCTGGAATTGATCAAAGATGGGGATTTTCACAAAAGAACATGGTGGTGTTTCGAAGACCAAAAGAAAGGTGTATTGAACCACAAGGAATGGTGAGTAAACATGAGTAAATCATCCAAAACGGGGAATTTTTATCATCAAAAGCAGGTCTTCGACCAGAAATGATGGATTCAACTGATTCAAACATCAATCACCAGCCTGAGGCTTAAAGTCCCGATGGATCTGCGCCCCGTGAAGCTATAAAATCATATAAATGCCCCAAAACCATTTGGGGGTCCAATTGGGGTCCAGTGGAAGCCATGGATCATCCTACCCAGCTTGATCTGCTGGGAGGCCTGCCCATTGACTTCTACACCATCGAGATGCACCTGGAAGACCTTGAAGACCTGGAATCTGGGCCCCCTGACGAATTTGGAGGTAGAATGCTGATGGCTAATATTTGCTGCTGCACGGCCACAAAAATAAAAGGTGGAATCGAATTTGGAAATCACACATGGAAATAGAACATTCCCCATTTATTGATGATGTTCCCATTAAAACATTGATTTCTAGGGGATTTCCATCTTAGATTTTAATCCATGAGCATTTTGTGTGTCATTGGATCGATCCTCCGGTTGCTTTGGTCCGCATATCCAACTGCTCTCAATGTGGCTTTCATCAAGAGAACACAGACCTTCGGCGCATTTTGTTGATGGAATGATATTCACAAACAAAAAACATGCTCCAAGGAAGCCTTGTCAAGGCAAGATCTAGGTGAGAGGCATCCATTAACAGGGGCTAATTTTCCATGCAGAACCATTTACGGAGGGATCATGGCACATGTTTGAATGTGTTTTTCAACGTTTTTGTCAGCGTGACCCCAAACCAAGTCTGCAGTGGATGATCTATTCTCTGTGGTGAAACCATCCACAATTTTGCAGACACACCTACTCATTTGCCACTTGTTGCTCTTCAATTCTGGTCTGGTGTCACATTCTTGTGACAGCCGGGGTACAAGAAGAGCAAAGATCAGCTTGGGCCTTGTGTAGCACCTAGGAATGTCCGTTTCCATTCCAAGGTGTATAGGGCGGCTTCAAACATCTGGGTGGTCATGGCAGCCATGTTCATCCCTTGAGATCCCCTGCTGGTCCCAGTTGCCGGCTGCTTCCCCTGGTGGGCATCCCAGGTTCTTCCTGGTGGGCAACCTGAGTTCCTCCGGCTGCCGCTGCTTCCAACTGACGGATTTGATGGCCAACCGAAGCTATCGGCTGCAGATCTTCGCTTGGAATGCGGTCGGCAGGCAGGGTTCATGGCCTTGGAACTGTTGACATTCATATCAGGGAAGAATGAAGAACCAAGAGTAAAGTGCAAAGTCCAAACTGCGGATGCATGAAGCCCTTATACATTATATACATATATGTGAATATTGTGATTTTTCCACACTTGTTCACACCGATGTCCTTGATGTGAGATGCCTGCAACTCCAGTATTCATGCTCCGTGGCTTCCCGATCAAGTCCATGGGAGGGTGTGGATGCGGACCGTTGGACGGTACATGGCTGAGTGATAAACACTTGCAGCAGCTGCGGAAAGACAGGGTCTTTGGCTGGTGAACCGGGTTCATCCTTTATTCAATTGGACAGGGTTCAATCTTCAACTGATTAGGGATCAGTACAATAATCATCATTGTTGATTCATCTTTCAGATCAACTGGGTTGATCCACTTTGACCTTTTGGTTGGACGTTGGCAAAGCTTCCAGTGTGTGAGGCCTTTGACCTTTCACACTGGTAGCGGAGCTACCAAGGCTCCAGTGTTGTACACTGCAAGAGTGTAGATCCAGGGAGGAGCCAAAGTTTTGTGTATCGCTGGAACATGCCTCCAGCAACCGCCGATGGAGAAAGCAGTGGTGGCCTGGGAGTTCCTCTTCCTGATGATGCAGATCTAGGAGGATCTCAGTTGAATGCCAATCCCCAACCTCCATGGCAAAGCATACCAAAATTCATTCCTGGCACCACCAACGTTCAGGAGTATGTGCAGAAGCTGAAGTTCCTGGCTGCAATGTGGCCGACAGAACACCTTCCCCAATTAGCTCCGAGAGCTGCCTTATTGGTGGAGGGTACCGCCTTCAAGAAAGTGGCGCGTCTGGATCCGAGCAAGCTCAAGGTGGCCAGTCAGTCTGGAATAGCCTTGCTGGTTGATGCAATAGGTGGTTCATGGGGCTCAACAGAACTCGAAGAACGCTATGAGTACTTTGAGCGTGCCTTGTATGGGACAGGACAACGACATGATGAGAGCCATGATTCCTTTCTAGCCAGGATGGAATCTAACTTCGTGGAATTACTGTCACGAGGCACCACGCTTGAAGAAGTCCAGGCGTACGTTTTGTTGCGCCAATCCACCTTGCCAGCAGAAGACAAAAAGAGAATCTTACTGGAACACGAGGGTGAACTTCGATACAAACCAGTGGTCAAGTCTTACAGGCTTTTGGGAAGTAAGTTTTTCAGTGAATTTCAATCTGGAAAGAGTTCAAACAAGACCAAGGTGTACGATGTCAACATGTCCGAGACTCCAGATTCGGAGACAACTGATGCTCATGATCGAGCTTTCCATGCCCATGCAGAAGATTTTGACCAAGATCTGGATTTTGAAGTGATTGAGGCCCTCGCGGCCCAAGAGGACGCTGACGCCTTGACCATATGTGCCTTTGAAAATGAACTGGAAGAGTTTATGCAAGAGACTCCCCAGATGCATGAAGCGATGGTGACCTACATGGAGGCCAGAGCTCGATTGCTGGAAAAGCGCAAGAACCGTGGTTTCTGGCCCGCCAAGGGACGTGGCAAGTCCTTCAAGGGTGGAAAGTCGAAGGGAAAGCGTTCCCGTGATCGTGAGCAACTCCTTGCTCGTATCTCAAGATCTCATTGCCGAAAATGCGGAGCTTTGGGACACTGGAAAGCAGAGTGTCCACAGAACAATGTGGACAAGTCTTCTGGTGTTGGTGCAACTGCCTCTGCAAATGTAGCCGTGAATGAGACCGAGCCCTATGCGGACGAGGTGTACTCTGAGACTGAGGAAACATGTGACCAGCAGGCTGGGATTCATAATGAAATCGCCATGATAAATGAAACATGTTTCATGGCCATGTCACAGGTAACAGATGAAGACCGACAGCGTCTGCAGTCCCGTATGTCCAGTTTTCTCCAATGTCGCCGATCTCGTCCTGATCCAGATTTGGGGTTAAGTAAACGGGGCATAAATAAGTGGAATCATAAAGGGGTTAAGCACCCGTTACAGCCTGCCTTACAAGATTTGCGTCCGAGGGTGCCAGAAAATCCAAAGATTTCCAACATGTTCAGCTACTCCACTGTGCCCAGGAATCCACCTGAAATCCTGATGCAGCCGTTAGTGACAGATGTCAACCAGGCCGAACCGATCGAAGAATCAGTTCTGATCAGTACCATGGATGCACGCTCCTATCACGCCATTTTGGACACAGGAGCGAGTAGATGCATAATCGGTGAAAAGACGTTGCAAGCTCTGAAGGGTTGCCTTGCTGAAGACGTTCAAAGCAGGTTGAAAACCAGTCCAAGCAAAATCAAGTTCAGATTTGGAAATAATCAAACCTTGACCAGCACATACCGTGTTCATTTTCCACTGAAAGCACAAGACAATAGAACAGTTTGGCTGGCAGTTGAGGTAGTTGAAGGTGCAACTCCGTTCTTATTTTCCAAAAGAGCTTTCAAGTTGCTTGGAGGGTCGTTGGACACCACCACCGACTCCTGCTGCATGCACCGTTTGCACTCCGAAGCCATCCCTTTAGAAGTGAGCAGTACGGGGTTATATCTTATCAATATTGGTGACCTTTGTCAAGGGGATACAAATGTTCATGCCAGAGGTTCAGAAGCCTATGTTGGGGAACCATGTTCGGAAAAATTTCCAATGCATGCAGGGATACATGGGAAGAGCCTCCAGCGTGATGTACAGTTTTCATTTGGTCACCAAGCCGGAAAGCCTTTCCGGACAAAAAGTGTCACAACAGCCGTGTCAGACCCAAACCTGTCCAGCATTTTGCAGACCGTGCCAACTGAGACGCCTCACCATGCCGTCTTCCGTCATGCTTTTCAAGGCTGTTGTCGAAGCCTTGATCCAAGTGATGACCATGCTGCTCCAGATGTTGATTCAGCATCTCGAAGTGCAGACGGATCCACACGATCCGAACGAAGCACCTCTGGAAACAAGCCAGCAGATTCAGCTCATGATGGAGGAGCTTCACAGTCAAAAAGCCACTTTGGATCAAGTTCTGCAACAACGGAAGTCCGATCAAGCCTCACTGGGAAAGACCAAGACGGGTCAATCGAGTCAAGCTGCCCGCAGCAAGATTCCCATGACCGCAAGGACTCCTCAGGCCGGAGTTCAATCTGGAACTGGAAGCAATCGAAAGATGATGTCTCCCGGCACAAGTTCGACGCCAATGATGTGGTGTTTGGACGAGTCCGACGAGGACGTGCTGGTGGCCGAAGAGGAGCTAGAGATTGTGGAGACCACCACCACAACACAGATTCCTCGAATCTCAGTGGTGGAGCGTTCAGCAGTGGCTCACCCTCCTTTCGAGGACTGGGGAAAGCATGTGATCACATGGGGCAAGAAACACAAGGACAAGACCTTCGAACAGGTGATGATCATGGACGTGGGCTACTTCGAATGGTGCCAGAGACGTTACACAGCTCTGACACCCGAGATGAAGGAGTTTGTCAGATACGGCCAACTTCGTCTGACGCGCTTGGCGGCAGAGAGCTCAGCAGATTTGGCTTGAATGATTCAGATTTCCACAAAGAAATTCAACAAGTTCGTCAAGAGCTTCAGAAAACCAACAGTTCAGATGGTCAAGAAACACCAGCTCTGTTTGACAGTGTTTTGAAAGCGGAGTCCATTTTTGATCAACACATGTGTGAGCGACAAAAGTGTTCTCGGTTTTCCAAAGATCGCCTGTTTCTGCTGGAAATCTATGCAGAAAGCCACAGCCCTCTTACCGATGCGGTGAGTGATTTGGGCCTGCCAAGCCGTAGATTCACGAAGGCAGATGGAGATCTATCGACCATCTCAGGTCGTGCCAAACTCTGGAATTTAATTGAAGAATATCAGCCCGAACACATTTGGGTAGCCCCGGAATGTGGCCCATGGAGTGGATGGAATAGATTGAATCAAAGCAAAAGTTTGGACTTGTTTGATGGTATCCAGTTCAAACAGAACCAACAACTGCCTCACTTACAACTCTGCACAAGACTTTGCAAATACCAAGTCGCCAGAGACCGACACTTTCACATGGAACAGCCAAAGGGATCAGGAGCTTTGAAACAAGAAATCATCAAACCAATCTTCAAACATGCTTGCACTGCTTACTTTGACATGTGCCGCTTTGGTTTAAGACTTCCCAAAACCAACAGGTTTCTGAGAAAGAGCAGCGTTCTTGTCACCACCTCTCAGCCGATGTTTGAAACTTTAGATGGTCAAAGATGTCCACAGAACCATAGCCATCAGCGCATTGAGGGAAGTTTTCAACACGATGGAATGAGTACGAAGATGACTCATTTCTGCGCGTCTTACTGCCAGGGCTTTGCGAAGACTGTAGCCAAGTTTTTGTGCCAACTGAATCACAGTCACTGGAATTCTCAAGATGCCATGGTGCATGATTTGGATATCGATGAACCACCTGCCAAACGCATCCGTTTCAGTTTCAACATGTCCAAGCATAGAAAGACCGGTCATTCCATTGACCTTGACCCAGATCAGAGACAAGCTCCGAAACCCATGCCTGAAAACCCAGGTGAGACGTTGTCCAAAGAGGTTGGTAACAACATGAGTCCATGGTTTGATGTCCTTCAGCTGGCACAAAAGAATGCACCACGGGTAGGAAACACGCGATGTTCAGCAGATTCGGAGTTGTTTCTCATGGCCAAACCACTCCTGGATGACATGGTTTTGGAGAGTTTGTTTATTTGCAGAGGAACGGAACGATTTCAGGTTCCTGTTCAGGCTCCCGCTTCACATGCATGTCCTCTTAGACGTACTGTTTGTGTTCACCGACAAACCAATGAAGTTCATGACCTAGGAACCGAAGACTGGCATTGCATGACACGAGCCAAGAGGATACGGAACAGTTTACCAAGCAAGATCACGATCACCATGTTTGGGTCAAAGAAGACGGACGAATCTGCCCCTGTTGAACTTCCTGAGTCGAGCCGAGATGGCACAAACCTGGTCTCACGAACCGGGACACTGCCAAGTGATGAACGACCTTCAGCCATCCGAGTGAGTCACGAAAGTCAGTTGCCATCAAGCGTAACTGAGCGGACTCCGAATCAAGTATGTGAAGGTTGGGCACCTCCACCAATAGCCCTTCACGGACCCAAATTCAGATTACTGAGTGATGTTGAAAAGAGTGACTTGATAAAAGTACACAAGAACCTGGGTCATCCGGATCCTACACAGCTAGCTGCTCACCTTCAACAGTTAGGAGCTAATCCTAAAATAATTGAAGCTGCTCGAGAGTTCGTGTGTGATGCTTGTGTGGAGTCAAGTGCATTCCGACATCAACGTCCCGCACAGCTGCATGATGCTGCTGAGTTTAATGATACTGTTGGCATCGATGGCTTCTTTTGGACTGGGAGAGCCGGTTTTCAGGTCATGGTTTTTCACTGTATCGATGAGGCATCTTTATTTCACCTTGGTCGCCGTTTGGAGAACAGAAATTTAGAACATGTTATTCCGGCTCTATCAGACATGTGGCTATCATGGGCCGGCAGCCCTGCCAACTTGTACTCTGACCCAGCCGGTGAGTTTGTGTCTGACCAATGGCTCAGTTTCTTGCAGAGCCATAGTATTTCTCCAAAACTTTCCACTGAGTCTTGGCAGAAAGGCAGGGTGGAGCGACATGGTGCCCTAGTGAAAGAAATGCTCAAAAGATATGACATGGAGAAAACCATACAATCCGTCCAAGAGTTTGACACTGTTCTCAGAGCCTGCTTTCAAGCCAAAAATGCACTCAGTAGACACCGTGGCTATTCACCTGAACAGATTGTCCTAGGCAAAGCTACTCGCTTACCTGCCTCACTGTCCTCAGATGAAACACTCGGCTCCCACTGCATGGCCGCTGGAGAAGACCTGGAGAGCGAAAGGTTTAGACAACAGCTAGAGATAAGAACACTTGCACGTAAAGCCTTCTTGACATCTGATAACAATGAAGCTATCAGAAGAGCCCTTCTCCGCAGATCATGTCCAGTTCGAGGTCCATTTGAGGCAGGTCAACAGGTGATGTACTGGAGAAAAATGAATAGAGCCAATAGACGAGAAGGGGGTCGCTGGCATGGCCCCGCACGAGTGGTAAGTCAACAAGGGTCTTCAACAAGATGGATTGCTCATGCTCACAGACTCCTGAAGTGCGCACCAGAAAGTCTCAGGCCTGCTTCACTGCGAGAATGGCATGGAAACATGGAACCGCTTTCACAGATGTTGCCACAAACTTCCGAAACCCAACAATCTTCACACCAACCACATGCTCAGTCTGAAATGCCAGAAACCATGGAATATTCACCGGGTACCCCAATAAGTAATTTACCTTCTCCACATAGCCACCACACAAGTATCCAACCAGAAAGTGAAGCGTTTCCTGAAGTACCTGAGCATGGGTCGCAACAGGCGACATCGGAACAATCCGACGGTGATACCGATCTGCCAGCCACGACTGAGGCTGAATTTCTGGAACCACCCAACACTTCCGCACAGGACCCACCAATTGATTTGGATGACATAGATGATGATCTTCTGTGTGAAAGGGTTCTCTGGTGTAGCGACGTTCCAGACCAAAATCCATATGATGAGCCTCTCCATGAATGGATGTGTTTCCAACCTGGGGATCAACAAAATGAGGTTTGTCTTGCCGATGATGACATGCCTATGATAGAAAATCCTCTCGAACCTAATGATGAACAATGTTACATGCTGGAGGTTCCTATGTCAAGATATGGCTACGTGTTTCCTTGGGATGTTGGCTGACTTTTGTGCCTTTGCGACGCTTTGGATTTTTGTGGCCTGCTGTGGATTTCTTGTCCTTCGTCCCCTCTGCCCAGTCATGGTGGGGTACAGTAACAGTAGCCCCAAAATAAGACCTAAGCCCTTTAGGAAACCGGTGCGAGTTGCCATGGTGCTGTGCCTTCTGGTTAGCCAGACCTGTCAGGTCGCTGCAATGAACATGCACCCTACAACTGAGGTCGAACGACAGCGAATGACAAGGAGGGAAGGAAACCATCTGGTGGCCACGAGAGCAATCAAGAAGCAGACCAGGGACAAGCGATCAACGTATTTGGATTGGTTTCGACGCTGGCTGTGGGATCAAAAGCAGGTTTCCTTCAAGTTCCTCATTGACCAAAAGCCACCAGACCCTGAAAAGCTGGCCTCCCTCCTGGTTGAGTATGGCAAGGAACTCTACAGATCGGGGAAGGCCTATGGGGTCTACGCCGAAACAATCAACTCAGTTGCAGTTCAGCGACCGCTGATCAGGCGCCAATTGATGTCGGCGTGGGACCTGGCTTTCGCATGGCTGGCTGACGAACCTCATGCCCACCATCCGGCCATGCCCTTGTCTTTGATGGCCGCAATGGTGGTGGTGGCATTACAATGGGGATGGCCATATGAGGCTGCGGTCATCCTCATGGCTTGGACTGGTGTGATGAGAATTGGGGAAGTCCTGGCAGCAAAACGCCGGGACTTGATACTGCCCTGTGAAGCCGCTCCAGGCACCTCCTTCATGCTGATTATTGTGCATCAGCCGAAGACTCGGGGCAGAGCTGCGAATCACCAAGCAGCTCGTATCGACCAGGAAGATGTGATACGTTTTCTTTCTGCAATGTATCGAGATGCCCCTGGAGACTCAGCTGTATGGCCCCATTCCGCAGCAACCCTACGAAAGAGGTTTGGTCACCTCCTTCGAGCGCTGGAGCTGCCGACGTCAAAAGCAGGTGGTCATCACCCTTTTGATTTGGGGTCAATGAGGCCTGGAGGAGCGACATGGCTCCTTCATCAAACAGAAAACCCAGAATACGTACGCCGTCGAGGCAGATGGCTGAGCTCCAGAGTATTGGAAGTATACATCCAGGAAGTTCTGGTCACAACCTTCATTGAACGACTTTCGCCTAGAACCAGATTTTTAATCGAACTCTGCTCAGGGGATTTTGCTGTCACTGTCGAGCGCTCAATAGCTTTTCTTGACAGCGGCATTCCCCCTCCAGTGTGGTTCAACCTCTTCAAGACTGCAGCAGCCTTTCCTACGAAGAAAGACGGAAAAGATGGAAAAGGTGGTGAGAAAACATGCCAGGATTGGAACAACTCCAACCTTGGGCCTGATGATGAACCATCCCAGCAGAAGAGCAAAAAGTTTGAGGGCGCTATTCCTGTCCACAGGAAAGCAACTGATGGCTTTGCGCGGGGCTCAGGCCTCCCACCTCGCCCGCCACGGCTGCAGTTTGAAGGGTGGTGAGAAAACATGCCAGGATTGGAACAACTCCAACCTTGGGCCTGATGATGAACCATCCCAGCAGAAGAGCAAAAAGTTTGAGGGCGCTATTCCTATATAATATTATATACATAAGCTTCTGAAGCTTTTGAGAACCAGGCTTTGGGCCCTAAGCTTCAGATTTTCTGTTGGACATTTCGTATTTTGGACACACAACTTGGAAAGACCTTCCAAATCCATTATGTATCCATCATCGTGTTTGATCAATCATCATCATTTTTTCAATGCCTTGGCTTGTGGGACAAACACAGAGGAAACAACGGTGTCTACCTCAAATCTAGAAGAACATTCAACCTGCTGGTTGAATGTCAACATGTTTTTTGTTTTCAATATTTTCAATGTTCACCAAAAATTCTTGGAACATTTTCAGACCCAAATTTTCCCATCGCCATTTCCCCATCGATCCCCAGATCTCCTGTGATGGCACAAGCTTCACCGTGAACTCCGGTGACACCTGCTCCAAGTACCAAGCCGTCCCTGGGAATCCCTTGGAGTCTACGGTGTCCGGATTCGAAACAAAAACCTGTGGAGATGGGACGTTTTTAAACCATCTTCAGATGGTGAGATTTTGTTGAGATATGATGGTTGAGCAGGACTTAACCATTCAACATGTCGGTTTTAACGGTTGAAAGTGTGATCTGACTATGAAAAACCGATGATGAAAGAGACATAAAACGCGTGATTCTTGCAACAATATCGGGGATTGAGCCATCAATCGGGTGGCTTTGCCCGAAAGTTCAGCACCTCAAGTTATGGACATCGAGAAAACTATGAGAACAGGGTGATTCACCAGTGACTTTTTTTGGGGGTGCCCTATTTTCAGAGCCAAAGAACATCAAAAACATGTTGGGATGATCCCCAAAGTTTGGCGAACAGTCTGTCTCGGTACCTGAGGCCTGTGCAGGCGTGTGGTTCTTTTGCTGTGACAAGGCGGGGAGTTTTTCATGGACGAAGATCAGCAAGACAACTTGGGATATCGGGTGGGGATGAAGATGTTTGTCTGAAAGGATACTCCATGAAAAAACAAGATGCAGCACACGAACCCGAATGCTCATACGTATGTTAATGGTACAGATGTCGAAACACATGGCTATGCAGTCACGCAGAACACATTTCTGCAATAGTTTATTTGAACAGTCTTGTACATCTTTCCCCTGTTACCAGTCTGCAGTGTGGAGTGGAAACTGTAGAGTGTGGAGTGTGGAGTGTGGAGTGCAAAGTAAGGAGTGTGGAGTGTAAAGTGTGGAGTGGGGAGTGTAGAGTGTGTAAAATGTAGAGTGTGGAGTGTGGAGTGTAGAATGTAAAGTGTAGAGTGTGAAGTGTAGAGTGTGGAGTGTGGAGTGTGGAGTGTAACTTGTAGAGTGTGGAGTGTGGAGTGTCGAGTGTGGAATGTGGAGTGAGAAGTGTAAAGTGTGGAGTGAGGAGTGTACAGTGTAAAGTTTAAAGTGTGGAGTGTAGAGTGTAGAGTGTAAAGTGTGAAGTGTAAAGTGTAGAGTGTCAAGTGTAGAGTGTGGAGTGTGGAGTGGAAAGTGTAGAGGGTGGAGTGTGGATTGTAAAGTAAGGAGTGTGGAGTGTCAAGAGTGGAGTGGGGAGTGTAGAGTGTGTAAAGTGTAGAGTGTGGAGTGTGGAGTGTCGAGTGTAAAGTGTAGAGTGTAAAGTGTAGAGTGTGGAGTGTGGAGTGTAAACTGTAGAGTGTGGAGTGTGAAGTGGAAAGTGTAGAGTGTGGAGTGTGGAGTGCGGAGTGTAAAGTAAGGAGTGTGGAGTGTAAACTGTGGAGTGTCGAGTGTAAAGTGTGGAGTGTGGAGTGAGGAGTGTGGTGTGTGTAGAGTGTAGAGTGTGGTGGAGTGTGGAGTGTGGAGTGTAGAGTGTGGAGTGTAGAGTGTAAAGTGTAGAGCGTGGAGTGTGGAGTGTAGAGTGTGGAGTGAGGAGTGTAAAGTGGAAAACGTGGAGTGTAAAGTGTCAAGTGTGAGGTGTAGAGTGTAGAATGTAAAGTGTAGAGTGTAAAGTGTAGAGTGTGGAGTGTAAAGTGTGGAGTGTGGAGTGTAAAGTGTGGAGTGAGGAGTAAAAAGTGCAAAGTGTAAAGTGTGGAATGTAAAGTGTAGAGTGTGGAGTGAGGAGTGTAAAGTGTAGAGTGTGGAGTGTGGAGTGTAAAGTGTAGAGTGTAGAGTGTGGTGGGGTGTGGGGTGTGGAGTGTGGAGTGTAAAGTGAGGATTGTGGAGTGTAAAGTGTGGAGTGAGGAGTATGCAGTGTGTAAATGTAGAGTGTGGAGTGTGGAGTGTAGAGTGTAAAGTGTAGAGTGTAAAGTGTAGAGTGTGGAGTGTGGAGTGTAAAGTGTAGAGAGTGAAGTGTAGAGTGTGGAGTGAGGAGTGCAACGGGTAGAGTGTGGAGTGTAAAATGTAAAGTGTGGAGTGTAGAGTGTAGAATGTAAAGTGTAGAGTGTGGAGTGTGGAGTGTGGAGTGTAAAGTGTGGAGTGAGGAGTGTAAAGTGTGGAGTGTAAAGTACAAAGTGTGAAGTGTGGAGTGTAAAGTGTAGGTGTTTGGAGTGTAAAGTGTAGAGTGTGGAATTTGGAGTGGAAAGAGTAGAGTGTGGAGTGTGGAGCGTGGAGTGTAAAGTGAGAAGTGTGGAGTGTAAAGGGTGGAGTGCAAAGTGTAGAGTGTGGAGTGAGGAGTGTGGAGTGTGTAAAGTGTAGAGTGTGGTGGAGTGTGGAGTGTGGGGTGTAGAGTGTGGAGTGTGGAGTGTAGAGTGTGGAGTGTAGAGTGTGGAGGGTAGAGTGTGGAGTGCAAAGTGTAGAGTGTAAAGTGTGGAGTGCAAAGTGTAGAGTGTGGAGTGAGGAGTGTGGAGTGTGTAAAGTGTAGAGTGTGATGGAGTGTGGGGTGTGGAGTGTAGAGTGTGGAGTGTAGAGTGTGGAGTAAAGTGTAGATTGTAAAGTGTGGAGTGCATTGTTGCGCCAGCCACACAAAAGAAGTTTCGACACGACACGGTATAAAACAGGTTCGAATGTCACAAAGTGCCACGCCTGCGACGCAAAACAGCACCTCCAAAAAGGAGAGGTTTGCAGCTTCCCCCATAGACACGGCGACGCCACAGGAAAACCAGAGACAGACACGTGGGCGCAGAAAAACGAGCATTTCATACAAAACTTTCTCCAACTTTGACACTTCCGACCCGTGATCAAACAGGTTGGAATGTCACAAAGTGCCACGCCTGCCACGCAAAACGACATGACAACTTGCTTGAGACTCGAGACGAGACACGCGGGAGCAGCAAAACGAGCCTTCCTCCAATTTTGACACTTTGTAGCATCAAAATCGACGTTTTCCTACAAGTTTTCTTAGGAACCTCTAAATTTGCTACCTCAAAATCGATGTTTCGTGCGAGGCTTCCGTCAATTTTCAGCACATCTCACAAAATGCCACGCTTACCACGGAATCTGCACCTTGTCGCCACTTGACGCAGCCCTGCCAATGCGATTTGCAAAAAACACGCCGCACGACACGTCTAAAGCGCAGCGCCTGCCACGCAAAATGACGATGGACACATCCAAAGTGCTGCGCCTGCCACGAAAACTGCAACGCATCTTCTGAAAACATCTCAAAAATATTGCGCCTGCCACACAAAACCATTTTCGACACGTTACCAAACACGTCTGAATGTCACGAAGTGCCACGCCTGCCACGCGAAACGAAGCAACGAGACGTTTGAAGCCTCCAAAAATGACACCTTCTGGAAAACTTACTATAGGCACGCACGGCCATATGGCAATGACGCGGACCGTTGCCAACGGTTGCAGACGGTTACGGACGGTTGCGAACGGTTGCGTATGGTTGGGCAAAGTCGAGCGAACACACCCTCAACCCCCGAGTGAAACGGGAACCCTTGCTACGCATTCGGGAAAAAGTGAACTCTGAAATGACAACTGTGGAATGTAAAGTGTGAAGTGTCAAGTGTGGAGTGTAGAGTGTGGAGTGTGGAGTGTACAGTGTCGAGTGTGGAGTGTCAAGTGTAGAGTGTAAAGTGTAGAGTGTAAAGTGTGGAAAGGTGTGGCAAAGTGTGGAGTGTAGGGTGTGGAGTGTGGAGTGTCAAGTGTAAAGTGTCGAGTGTGAAGTGTAAAGTGTAGAGTATAAAGTGTAGAGTGTGAAGTATGGAGTGTAAAGAATTTGCACCATTGACGCAGCCCTGCCAATGCGATTTGCAATACACACGCAACACGACACGTCTAAAGTGCTGCGCCTGCCACGCAAAATGACGATGGACACGTCCAAAGTGCTGCGCCACTTGCCACAAAAACTGCAAGTCATCTTGTGAAAACGTCGGAAAAGTATTGCGCCCACGACTTTCGACACGTTATCAAACAAGTTGGAATGTGACAAAGTGCCGCGTTTGCCACGCAAACAGCGCTACAACTTGCTTGGAAACCTCCAAAAAGGAGAGGTTTTGCAGCTTCCCCCATAGACACGGCAAAGCAACAGGAAAACCAGAGACTCGAGACGAGACACGTGGGCGCAGAAAAACGAGCATTTCGCGCGAGACTTCCTCCAATTTTGGCACTTTCGACGCGGTATCAAACAAGTTGGAATGTCAAAAAGTGCCGCGTTTGCCACGCAAAACAGCACTACAACCTGCTTGGAAACCTCCAAAAAGGAGATGTTTTGCAGCTTCCCCCATAGACACGGCAAAGCAACAGGAAAACCAGAGACTCGAGACGAGACACGTGGCAGCGTCAAAACCAGCAATTAGTGCGAGACTTCTGCCAATTTTCACAGTTGCAAACCTTCCACAAGGAGAGGTTTTGCAGCTTCCCCCATAGACCGGGCAACGCCACAGAAAAACCAGAGACTCGAGACGCGTGGGAGCAGCAAAACGAGCCTTCCTCCAATTTTGACACTTTGTAGCATCAAAATCGACGTTTTCCTACGAGTTTTCTTAGGAACCTCTAAATTTGCTACCTCAAAATCGATGTTTCGTGCGAGGCTTCCGTCAATTTTCAGCACATCTCACAAAATGCCACGCTTACCATGGAATCTGCACCTTGTCGCCACTTGACGCAGCCCTGCCAATGCGATTTGCAAAAACACGCCGCACGACACGTCTAAAGCGCAGCGCCTGCCACGCAAAATGACGATGGACACATCCAAAGTGCTGCGCCTGCCACGAAAACTGCAACGCATCTTCTGAAAACATCTCAAAAGTATTGCGCCTGCCACACAAAACCATTTTCGACACGTTACCAAACACGTCTGAATGTCACGAAGTGCCACGCCTGCCACGCGAAACGAAGCAACGAGACGTTTGAAGCCTCCAAAAATGACGCCTTCTGGAGAACTTACTATAAGCACGGCCATATAGCAATCGCGCGGACTGTTGCGAACGGTTGCGAATGGTTACGGACGGTTGCGAGCGGTTGCGAACGGTTGCGGACGGTTGCGGACGTAAACGCAGCGTCGAGCGAACACACCCCCAGCCTCCAGACCCCCAGAGTGAAACGGGAACCCTTGCTACGCATTCAGGAAAAACCATGGGCGTATCATCTGTTTCCGTTTATCTTATGGTTATCTTGTGGAAATACCGAACGCACCCAAGTGGGGTCCCTGCGAAGGCTGGCCAAACGTGTTCCAAAGACAAGAGCATCCTCTACGCCAAGGACGATGGGGCTGGTGTCGACTTGGAGCAATGGCCGTGTCCAGAAATATGGCCTTGATCTCACATGGGGCACTCCCAACCCCAATTTTCATATACAAGGGTGTAGCATTTTCCCATTCACCATTTTTACAGGTGGTTTAAACCATTCCCAAATGGTTGGTGTATGATTGTTTTACCCACATGAACGCCATGAAATGGGGGGGTTAAAAAAACCCATTTCAGACATATCCAGTCGTAGAACTACGGTGCATGTGCGATGATCTACTGAGAGTTGTAATTGCCACAATATGTACAACAGTTCTTACTATTGGATATATCTACGTGTACATGTACTATATAAAACATATATGTACTATATGGGAAAGTATGGGCTATAATATATATATTATATACACATATCTATATTGATTCAAGATTTGTTAAGTTTTACCTGAATCATATCTTATTATCCATACATCTAGGTGTCTCCACATATAAATTTTGCCAATCTGAATCAAGGGTGATGGACCAGGACACCTGTTGGGCATCTTACGGCAAATCCTGCGATGACGGTCCGCAGCCGGGTCCAGACCCGAAGCCCACCATGGAACCCGGAACTCTGCAACTCGGCAGGAGATGGCTGATTTAGAATTGTATATATATATGATAATTATCAGTAATATATGATCATTTGTATAAATCGGTGACAACTGATATTGTTATCTATTGAATATACAGGATTAACATAGTACTGTAGTCATAAAATGTAATATGAATTGGGACTATTGTCATAGTATTTTCTATCCAAGTGATATCATAGATAAAATTGCTACTTTAAGTCAGTTTTGAAGTGATGTTTATCCGTATTATTGTTATTGTTATTGTTCCTACCATTGTATGATGATCTTGATCATCTGAAGAAAAACCGTAACGTGGGGATGGCTCAAGCTGAAGGGAGAAGGCTCCCAGGTTATTGAACTGATGTGAACTAATGTTCGGAAATGAATTATGATTTTGGATGAAGAAAGGTGGCAACTCCTTTTGACACATTGAAACCTGATGTTGATGATTGTGAATTTTGGATAATTTGAATGAAAGGTGATCAGGTGATCCACGTTCAGAACTATCTCCACGAGTGAATCAAAAGGTAGATTATTTTTGCCAAGAGATGGCTGTGAACTGGAGCTCCAAGCTCCAACATCGAAAAGATACTGTGGCCGAAAAAGGAACATGTGGCCAAGATGGGGGGAACATGTCTAAGAATGGGAATATCATCAATCAGATGACTAACAATTGCTTTCCGAAGATTTTCTCCTCCGCTATGTTCTAAACAGTTGACTCCCCCCGAGATCAAATGACGACACCTTCCCGCGAGGAAAGTGGGCAATTGGATCAAGACCTGGAAAACCAATTTGAGCCCTGGCGAAAGCACTGGTGATCCAACTGCAGATGAACAGGACATCTAATGACTTACCGGTCCTTACTAGGGAATGGATAGGTTGCTGGGGGTTGCTGGGATGATTCTTACTAGTGATTATGGATCATTCCCTCATTCCCTGCTATGCACCAGTAAGAATCTAATGATGATGAAAAAAATGAAGTAACAAGATTTGGGACTCTCCAATAACTCGACATTCCTTGGGTGCCCGACACCAAAAACCACGATTCCAGCTTGATGGCCCAAGGGCGATGCAACATTTGACTACAGTGTGTAGCGCATCAATTCTGACCTATATGTCCCCAGAAATATACATATATATATATATATGTATACGTATATATATATATAGTATATATATATATATAGTATATATATATATACGTATATACATATATGTATATGGTTGGTTTCAAAGATGTTCCACATTTTCAGCCCATAGGCACTTTCCCAAGGCTGACTCCGGAGCCTTTAGAAGTCGTGATTTGCTTCTCGGGATGGGTGCCTTGGGCTGCACAGTGATGGGGCTTTCCCCATGGGAAATCCATGGGAAAAAACCCAATTTATCACTTTTTTTTCCGGCATTTCCATCCAATCATGGATGGTTCTTCATGCTTTTATGATCATTTTTTCGTAAGATCTTAGTAAAGCACCAAAAAAGCAGTGGTTCATCATTGTAAAGGGTGAATCCCATGGGTGATCATAACTAAATCACGGTAATTCCAGCAATTTTTGGAGAAGATCATTGTCCCAATGTCTACCAGTCTACCAATGTCGTTTAGGTTATATCCGATTCATAGCCACAATATAATTTTCTATGGCGATTTTTTCACTCATTTTTCTCTAATCCCGAACAGGGAAGAGATCACACAGATCCCAGTCATTGTACAATATTAATATCATTTTATAATAGAACCTTGATTGTTGCTGATTATTGCTTATCACACATTTCTTTTAAAGCCTTCGAATATCTTTGAAACTATTGGCATGATCTCCTGGTTGTTTTTCTCTAAAACTGGTGATCTAATTCAAGTCTTGTTAGCCATGTCACTATGATTCTTGGCAAAACATCTCAATGATATCCCAAGAAAGCGAACATGCAACGGAACATTAAAATCACGGAGTTCATTTTGGGAATTCAGGGCTATCAATATATACATAACTACCATGTACTGTACTCGCTGAAATCTCACTATTTGTTGCTTAAATCCTATCTACAACTTGTTGTTTATTATCTCCATCTGTGTCAAAATCACAAAAACTTCATCCGTGAATCCAAACATATTTCTTGGTACAAGGTGAGGACCACCAGTTATAAGTTGGTTTGTAAATCCATTTTCACATACCCTCTGGTAAACGTTTACATAACTATGGAAAGATCCACCATTTTAGAGCTGGGTAAATCCACTATTTCTATGGCCATTTTCAATAGCTTTTTGTATGTTTACCAGGCCGGGTATATCAAGGGTGGTAAACCTCCCCAACTTATAGACCCAAGCGTTCACCAAGGCCAAGCTCTCAACAGCCTTGGACGAGTGCAAGCGCGTCAAGGGATCAATGCCCGCGGGACCACTGTGGTTTCTCGGATTCAAAAGTGGTGGAGTACGATGTTCACAGCAAGACGGGATGGATATCATGATGTTTGGTGATAGGGATTTGTTGTACTAGGGATTGATATACGCGTATATATGTATATATATATATCATAAAATAACATAATACAATATAATATAACATAACATAACATAATACTATATGATATAATATTACATTGCAAAATACAATATGGTATGACAAAACGTAACATATATCATTTCATAACATAACATGACACAATATAATAAGGTATAATACAACATATCATAATACAATATAATATAACATAACATAATACAATATAATATAACATAACATAATACAATATAATATAACATAACATAATACAATATAATATAACATAACAAATCATGATACAATATAATATAACAAAACATAATATCATATAATTTAATATAACACAACACAATATAATATAACAAAACATAATACAATACAACATAGCAAATCATAACATAATACAATATAATATAACATAACATCATACAATATAATACAACGAAACACAACTTAATAGAATTTAATATAACATAACACAATATAACTTAACATAATATACTATAATAAAATATAGCACAATATCTTATAACATAACATAACATAACAAAATATACAGTAATTTAGCATAACACACCATAATACAATATAATACAACATAACATAACACAATATAATATAATATGATATAACATAAAATAATTCAATGTAATATAAAATGCCATAACACAATACAATACAGTATAAGATAACATAACATAATACAATTTAATTTAGCATAACATAACAAAATAAAATATAACATAACTAACAAAATACAATATAACAAAACATAACATAACATGATACAATATGATATAACATCACATAACATAAAAAACAATATGAGTTACCATAACAAAACATAATATAATATAACATAGCATAATGTAATTTTAATGTTACATAATATAAAATAATATACCATAACATGATTTTATTTAATATAACAAAACATAACATAATTTAATATAATATTATATCACAAACCAAAACATAATACAATATCATATAACATAACATAACATAACATAATATACTCTAATATAGCATAACAAACCGTAATATAATATGACATGATAAAACAAAATATCATATAATATAACAAAACATAGTATCATTTAATTTAACATAACATAACATAATACAATATAATATAACATAACATAATACAATATAATAAAACGTAACATAACATAATATAATATAACATAACAAATCATGATACAATATAATATAACAAAACATAATATCATATAATTTAATATAACACAACACAATATAATATAACAAAACATAATACAATACAACATAGCAAATCATAACATGATACAATATAATATAACATAACGTAATATAATACAACATCACATAACATAATACAATTTAATATTACATGACATAACATAATACAACTTAATATTACATGACATAACATAATTTAATATAATATAATTTAATATAACATAACACAATAATGGATGTCATGTTTTTTGGTGATAGGGATTTGTTGTACTAGGGATTGATATACGCGTATGAATACAATATAGTATAATATAGTAGAATATAGTATAATATAAAATAATTTGACATAATATAATATAACATAATATAATATACTATCATATAATATCATATAAAATAAAAAATATATAATATAATATAATATCATATAATTTCATATATAATATAAAATATAATAAACTATAATATAATATACTTTCATATATAATATAAAATATGATATGACATGATAAAATATAATATGACATAATGTAATATAATATCATATGCTTTCATATAATATAGTATAATATAATATAATATAATTTAATATAATAAAATATAATATAATATACTTTCATATATAATATAAAATATGATATGACATGATAAAATATAATATGACATAATATAATATAATATCATATGCTTTCATATAATATAGTATAATATAATATAATTTAATATAATAAAATATAATATATTTGCCTTGATGAGGCAGTGATTTTTCGCAGACCCTAGGATCTTCGCATAGTCCTCGGACCAGTGATGAATCCCGTGGCTTCATCATCAGATGTGTCGGTTTACCACCCTTGATATACCCGGCCTGGTAAACATACAAAAAACTATTGAAAATGGCCATAGAAATAGTGGATTTACCCAGCTATAAAATGGTGGATCTTTCCATAGCTATGTCAGTTTACCAGAGGGTATTGGCGATTATCATTATACATTATGGATAACCGACCATTCAACTATCATAAGGGGTTTTCCAACAGGTTTTTGACACTCATTGTGTGGATGTAGATCAGACATCGGTTTTTTTTATGCCCGAAAATTGGTGGCAACCAAATTGGCATTGCCATTTTTGTGAAACGATGAGGATTGCCATTTTTTCCTTCGCACCCCATTTGTTGGAGGCATCACCATGGTCGGGGCGTGGGATTTGCTCAGGCTGTCGATTGGTGGTGGAAACTGCAACTTGGACTGTTGACCCAACCCACTGAAACTATTTCCATTTCATGAGGCAAACTCTCCCCGGGGCATCCCAAAATTGTTCTTGGGCTGCAAACAAGCATGACTGAAGATGCAATCTCCATTTTTTTTTTCAAACAAATTCGAGTTCTAACTCCTAGTTTAATGGTGACTTCTATCATCAGCTACAAGTAAATGAATGAATCCTCGAAATTTCCCACATTTCCATGTGGTCATCTTCACTACGTCCAGCCGTCCAGCTGCCTTTGGTGGATCCATGGCTAATCCCCTAAATCGATCAGCCTGAAGCAGCAATCTCACCGGTGAAGTAAGTAGGGCATCATGCCATTCCCCCATTCCTAGCAGTAGCCGCCGAGCCTCTGTTCAAAGAGGTGACGCAGGGAGTGGTGGAAGCGTAGCCTGGTCTCAAGAGATCCTCCAGGATTTCTTGGACAACATTGGAAAGGTGGATCTTAGCAGCTATAAAGGTGCCCCGAAAAAAGGGCAGGAAAAGGTGGGTGAAATCCTTTAGATTTTGGATGTGAACTATTTGATAACGACATTCTGATGATAATTGACTATTATAAATTTGCGTGACTACAAGAGTTCAAGAATATGGCTATAGCTTTGTTTGGGGGATTTTGAACTGAGACTGTTCACATGGTTGGCCCAACATGGGAAAAAAACATCTACGGAACCGTGCTTTGCACAGTGCTTTTGAAGCCAGGGATGAGTTCACGCGCATTGAAATGCCACTGAAGCTGGATTGGCTTCCCGAGCCCATAAACACAGTTGTGATTTACCATGGATTCGTTTTTGGGTTTCTCTGCGAGTAGGGTATATCCAGAATTCGTATGGGTTATCATTATCATCATAATTTTTATCAGCTTGCCATGAATTGTTTTTTTTTTTTCTTTTTTTTGTCTCCCCGTTTTTTTTCTCGCATTTTTGGACATTGTGGGTTCATGGTGGTACGATGTGGTACGACTCGCTTCTAAAGTTCACATGGAAGCTGGGTGAAAAAGGTTGCTGATATCGTTCAAGGCATGAAACGATGGGATGTAAAATCATTTTTTTTTACATATTGGATACCATTAACATCCATTAACAGTGTTGATTTTAGGGATGTTTTTATGTTGATGGCATCCCTGGCACCATGATATGGTCATGGTCAAGGCAACCTTCGCAGGATATCGCCCATTTTTCAGCCGCTGTGCTTCTTCCTGTTTGAGGCATTGCTCTTGGAATTGTTGTTTCAATAAAGATATCCCAACGAGTAATTTTCTATAGGAGCCTTGTTACCCTTCAAGCTTTCACCAACTTTTTTTGGCCAGTGTATATGAATTTGTATGATAGGTTCATCCCTTACAATTTTGTTGGTTCCAAGTTCCACTGTCCTTTTGTTCTTCGCCATCCATATCAGATTATATCAGATTATCATATAATCATGGATTTGCTATGATTTGTAATAACAGTATAATGAATCATAATCTGATATGATAATCATAGGACATGAATCCGTTTGTTTTTTCCCTCTACTATGATTTGTTTAGATTCATGTCCTTATTGAATCGGGACTGGATCCCTAAGTCAGCCAGGCTTAGACGCCCTGGGCCCTTTTTTTCGCCCATGGCAATCTTTCAGATTTTCCAGCTTAGATTACCAGAGAGTAAAACATATACACTTCCTGTCCCCAAAATGAAAATCTTTAAATATGCCCTGCTACTGTAGGGGGGTTGGAAAATGATTTTCCAGACTTGATCTGGTGAGATGATCGATCAACTGATAGATGGTACCCTAATAGCTGGATGGTTTATTTCATGGCACATCCCAATCTAATAGCTGTATGATGACTGGGGGTAGCCACATGACTCGAAAAACCACCATTTTTGGAGAACACATCTCCCAACTATCGTTTCCCAAAATTCACCGTGCCGCCATCGGCGAATCGAGGTGTCATGTTCGATCTGGAGACCAATAGTGGCGGCTGTAGGGCTGCCATCGCCGCCGGCCGGTCTTCGGCATGTGGTGCCAGCAGCGGCACTGACTACGGCACGTCACCCTCAGCGGACATGTTCGTGTGGCGCGACGGCGACGGTGGGATGGGGAACATGGGGAAAAAACATGGAAAAAAACAAAATAAAAAGCGTGGGGATAATTTGGAGGATTGAATCGATCCCCAGTTGATGAGTTTTTTGGGATATCCGGGAATCCGGGATACGTGGTTTTTCATGAATCGATTGGTTGAATCAATGGGTTGATGGCTGAATTCACCAAGCGGTTTTCTAAACATCCATGGCTGAAAGGGTTTAGTATTGGATCTATTCATCGGGCTTCCCTATCTTTAGAGGGTGTTGTGAAAATATGATATTGACATATTGTTTCTGTATGTATATATATATATATATGTATGTATATATGTATATACATAGTATATAGATATAGATATCCCGGATATCCCATGCCAGGATTGCTACAGGAACCATCCCATGAACGCTGAGCGTGCATCTCCGAGGCAAGCATACAAAGCGGTCCAGGCACCGGGCGAGATGTCAGCCACTGGCTGATACCAAGTGATATATAGATAGATAGCAATCCCCAAAAAAAGATAGAACAGTCATTTACCAGGTCTTTTAAGTAGCAATTATATACTCTTATATGTTTTTTTTTGGTTGCTATACATACGTAGTTGATTTGTCATGATTTTAGTCATTTTTATTGGTCCTGGATTGGTCTGAATCTGACTGTAACTATCATACATACCATAGCACTGGTAATGAATAGATAGCTCAGCCCAATAACTATCATACCATAGATAACTGGATAGATACCATACCATAGATAACTAAATCATACCATAGATAAGTGGATAGATACCATACCATAGATAACTATCATCTCATTAGTCCTTAGAAACACCAGATGTTGACCCTGGATGATCCAGGCGCTTGGAAAAGGTGTGGCTGTAAGCTGGTCCTATCAGATGCCCTACTGCATGGACAACTCTGCTGAGATCGTGAACACTGCGCCACTTGGAGCAACACGGGGCCTGGGGGTGACAGAAACTTTTGAAACGCAACGTCTGAGAGATACCATCTTGTTATGAATAACATCTATAAATGGGCCATTTTTTAATAGGTAAACCATCGAACTAAATGGGCCATTTTCCATGGCTACGTTAAATAACAAGAGGGTATGTGTTTTTTTACAGGTAGAAATGATCTGAGCCTTGTTTTATCGACTTTCTGAGCAGCAAACGCATGAGATCACAAGGAGAAAAACACCAGATTCGCACTGCAAACTGTAACTCTAGGCAAGCCATTCTCATCTTTGATACGTACCCGTACCACCATATTTCTGTGTATATGTATATCTTATATATTCTTATATGTATATTTAAGTATCAATCCCAATATTAGGCTAGTTCCTATCTTCCCATTTCAGACATTTTCGACGATGATTTCATCAAGCAGATCCCATACATTCCAGCTTCTCGGATCTTGGATCCCATGGGTTCGGCGGAGGATTCACAATGATGCGGTGAAATACGTGAGCCCACAGATGTATCAAGGCCGACGCCAAAAAAGAATGCCACGTCTACGTATCAAACCTGGGTTTGTGTGAAAATGAGGCTAATATTAGCAAATGCCAATCAATGACCATCCAATTTATGTCCGATTTTTCCAGAATTTGGGGTTCCCTATTTTCAGTCAAAGCCCAAAATCAATGACAGTCCGCGGCCAATCCAACCTGGCATTCGACAAGAGACAGGCAGATGAATATGAAACCCTCTGGCACTAAAAAAGAGTTCGCTATTTTTCAAGTCACCATTGTATAGCTAGGTCAATGATCTATTTTCATTGTCATGGACAGCAAACGGTAGCAAATTGATGGAAAGGTATCACCAATGATAGCAAAGACTAACTACTTCCAGCTTGGATGCCAAGCCAGGCGGCAAATTTACAAGCAATGAATATGCACCGGCGGTATGGAAGCTTGGAGTCGTGTTTCGACGTTTTCGTTCAGATTTCGGGATGGATTATGCAGATTAAAACGCCAGATTTTTACCAGTATGTTCTTTGGGAAGAACATCAATCTCAGGGATTTTAGTGCGAAAACCAACGAAGTGCAGGGTTTCGATGCCATGGTTGCCCTAAGAATATGATCCTCTGTGATTTTATCAGTAACATCTTAAAATGCAGATCCTGATAGCTAAATACCCAAAGCTTTCCGCTTGCGACAGATCTGGATTTGAGTGATTTTCCCACTTTTTGCTGCGATTGTGGACTCAGTAAGTTACCACGCTACCCCCATGAATAAGTGCTATCACCATCTTACCACTTTTTTTTTTAAGTCTTTAGTTGTTGAAAGCACGATGTGTTACCAGCTTTTGGCATATTCTTTTCCCAATTGATTTTGCACATTTTTGAGCGTTTGAAAATGGCGACTTTGCGAGTTTTCTTCTTTTCTTCCACTTTTTTCCCCGATTTTTCTTACTGGTGCTCAGCAGGGAATGAGGGAATGATCCACAATTTTCCAGTAATAATCATATATAATCATCCCATTCCCCAAGCCATCCATTCCCTGCGTAAAACGCAGCTTCCCAGCCCAGCTGGGGGACCAATTTTTTGAGGAACGGAAACAGCAAAGTGGCCTATACGGACTACCAGAACGTGAAGGGCGAGATTTGGCCCTCGATGCTCGGTTGCAATCCTTGGAATCCTTGGATCAGTGGATCCCAGCGGGATTTAGGGTACTGGTTGGGGATTTCCCCTGAATTAGTGGATGTTTTGGGAAAATTCCATGTAGATGATGGTGGACCACAATCTATTTACCATCTGATGTACATCTAATGGATGTTTCCATTGAATTGATGGTAATGATCAGAATTGATGTACTATTTGGATACACAAACCATCCGATGTCAATATGGAAAATACACATCTCCAAGTTTGATAGTTGAATTTCCGAATCAGACCCCCATTTAGGTCGGGGATTTGGACTTGCCATGTTTGATTACTAGAGGGTATATTTAATTTACTATAAATTATGATTTTTGCATTTACTGTAGTAATTTAAATAGCAATTTGATTAGTAAGTTCTGACTACTTTGGGGTTTGCTCCCTCAATTCATTGAGAGAGTTTATTTTTTCCGGGTTGGCATTATATTTGGAGGTTTACCCACTAGTTTTGGGGTTGGACAATTGGTGTATTTCACAAACCAAACATGGAGATACCACTATATAACCAGAATATACTGTACCCATCTTAAATTTTCCACCCTATATGGTCCCGAGGGGATAATGTCCCCAGTGACATTTTTTTTGGGGACATACCACTATACCACTATAGCCATAATATACCCATGATAATGCAATGATATCAGCCACTACTGGGGAATGATACTGAATTCTCGGGACTAGAATAGATATATGATGATATATGCTGGCTAGCTGGGTATCAAAAGCGTCAGTCAAGGATGATCAGAGATTGGCAGCAGGACATTGCGAAAAAAGATGGCACGTCGCGCATCGATTTGATCGGCCATGAGAAAATCGTGGTTTTCTTTCGTGAATAAATGGTGCATCTACAGCACTAAGGATAAACATGGGATATGCATCGATGCTCCTCTATCAACGGATTTCATGATCAATGGCTTGGGGATATGACTCGACCATCAATTGGCAAATGTGTCACAGGTTCATTCTGTCACAAACATCAGCCATTTTGTGAGTCCATTTGGAACCCCTGTTTTTTGAGCCAGACAGCCGAGCTGAAACTGCTATTTTCACCGAGCTGAAACCAATGGAATCCAAGTATTTCTGGGAAACTGGACCTACATTGGCTCAAAAACAAAAACGACACTTTTTTTCTAAAGTCTTAGGGTCCCAGTATGACGAGACCAGCAGTTGACCAGGTACACTCTGGCGGACTTTCATTACGACACAAGCGAAAATCTGAAGACTATGGGGTGACTTGGGTTGATTAGGTAGATCATTTATGTATGGGCCATGGCTTTCATAGCTCTGTGAGCAGAGGGTGAGTTTTTTTTTTGAATACCCATAGATAACAGGCTTGCTGCATCCATAGCCACTTACCTCTGTATTTTCCAACAATACATTCAGGATTGTTGAGTGGATACCTATTGGGATGCACATCCAAGTAGTACCTTGCTGGTAGTCTGAAACTATAGACATGGTTTTCAACGAGCCTTGTTTTGAAGGGACCCATTAAATGGATTGTTCACCGTGATCCATTGTCGGAAAGGGGTGGTCGGTCTTCCTTCTATGCTATTTGGCTCACAATTGGATCTATTCGTCTACAAAAAGTCCCTTCTTCTTGGGAATACGGTGGTTTTTCATAGGGTGAATGGAGTAACCAAACCATTTCATTGGAATATTTTGGCATTCCATGTTTTTTTTCTGTGCAAAAAGCATCAAACTATCGGCGACTTCCCCCTCCGCCTTTGGCGTCCTTAGGACCATGCAACAGGACATGAAGGCATGGGCCAAGGATAAAAACATCCAGGCCTTCATAGAGAGCCCAGGCTGTGTGGCTTATCAAAACCAGTAGATTCTCCGCCACAAAAATGGGGTCATTTTGCTGCGTCTCAAGGGATGGTGAGACTGGTGGTTTGGATCGAAGAAAGAGGTATCCTGATGTATCCTGTTTTCAGACGCAGCCATTTGGGGCCATGAGTTCGTGTGATTTTTTTGAATTAGCTCTAGCGTCTTAGCTCTAGCGTGTTCCCAGCGCCTTGTGACGCCTTGTGAGCCTCACGATGTAGAGAAATCAAGAACTGCGAAGCCCATCCACGGCCTTTGAAGGCATTTGAAAAATGGTCGCCTCCCGATGTTTGTCTTGATCATGAGAGGTAGCCTCCCTGCAGCCAGTTGCAAACCCATTTTCCTTCTGGTATGGTCAATTCTCAGTGTATGTCAGGGGATGACATTTTTTGTTGGATCACCTAAAAGAAAGTCATACGGTTGCTCACAGGACGTTCCTTGTCGCGATTTTGGATGCAACAAATTTAGTGCCTCACCGAGACGAGACCAAAGTGTCTTGCCGGCTTTAACTTGAGCAAACTATGCTTGGCAAACTATGCCCTGGGGTTTGTGACGATACATCAACAGCATATGCTGCGAAATGGCAATCTCTGAAATTAGTTGAGGAAAACCTTTGAGTTGTCCCAGTGAATTCTCAGAAGAAAGACAGATATTACAATTTTTTGGTACATTTTAGATTTCATCAGGTTGGGCTTATGTGGTGGTATGGGTTGGTGGTTTGGGGGTCTGGGAAATTGTGATTTTTTGTTTTTGTTTGCTGGGGGTCTGGGAAATTGTGATTTTTTGTTTGCAAAGCTCCGGACGGATGTTTGCAAACAGACCTTTGGCCCTTTTTTCACCCCCTCCTCTCCAAAAGGCGGTCAGCGGGTGTTGGACGTACATGGTCCTTGTACAGAAACACCCGCTGACCCACCAATGTTTGCCCCCCCTCCAGGCTAAAAGGCGGTCAGCGGGTGTTGTACATCGTCCTTGTACAGAAACACCCGCTGACCCACCAATGTTTCCCCCCCTCCCTCCTCTCCAAAAGGTAGGTGGTCAGCGGGTGTTGGGCGTACATCGTCCTTGTACAGAAGCACCCGCTGACCCACCAATGTTTCTCCCCCTCCTCTCCAAAAGGTGGTCTGCAGGTGTTGGACATACATCGTCCTTGTACAGAAACACCCGCTGACCCACCAATGTTTGCCCCCCTCCAGTCTAAAAGGCGGTCAGCGGGTGTTGGATGCACAAAGTGTCCTTGTACTGAAACACCTACTGGCCGCCAGCCCAACGTGGTCAGTGAGGCCAGCTGGTCCTGCTTGGGCTTATGTACTGGTCCTGTGCAAACACCCACTGAAATTCAGTTGTGGTCGGGCTTCCACTTCCAGTAGGCAAGCCCGTTCCTCCCAGTGCTACAATGAAAATCCCCGGGGGAGCGGCCCCAAGTTCAAGGATGAAAATCTTGCAGCGTTGCAGATGAATATGTTGGTGACACGACCCTTCGTTGTTTTGGGTCCTGCAGACTGGTGTGCTCCAATTTTTGGGTCTAACTTGACTGACTTGTTCCTCCCCAACAGTTGCTTACCATTTGAGAAAGAAGAAATATTGATGCACTGTTACAAGCATTCTTGGGATGTCATCATGATCTTGTCTAAGAACAGCTGTCTGTTGGGCATTAACTAGAAAAGAACTCGCCAAAAAGCATCCTCAACTAAGATGGAACTGAGAGACTGGGCCTGAAAAAAAATCGTAAATCCTCCACTTGCAAGAATTTCCTGAGAGTTAATTGCCGCCTGCAGATACAACCATCAGGCCCCAACGGGCCGGGGGTAAGGGGACAGAGGCTACACTCTCCAGCTGTCCAGCTACCCACCCCACAGTGCTGTTCGCTGACGTGGAGAAAAAGGTCATCCTTTTTTTTGATTGGTTCTATAGAGCAACCCCGAAAAAGGATAGAGAAGCAATCTCCACTATGTCAATCTATGTCAAATATTGTAGATTTTCACTCTCCTTTTTTTAAAGGTTGCCACGCGTCTAGCTGACATGGTCGCCCAGATACTCCTTGATGTTCTCGAGCCTTTCCGCATTTGGATGAATTGCGGATCCCCAAAAGGGGTGTAGTCTCTTCATGTTAGTGTCCAGCTGATGGGGTCAGTTGTTTTCCAGATGGTGGGAGCTTTTAGATGGCCTATCCATAATGGGAAAGAGCGATTCAGCAAGATGAAAGGAAACTGTGGCCGCTGAACCAATGCAGTCCAAGACTGCCAGCACAATTTAATCCCAAGAAACCATCGAGATGCGCATTATTTCAATGCCCCATCCAAAGAGAGCGACATATGCAGCGAAATATGAAGACCAGAACTTTAAGTATGCCTTTGTGGGTCCCAATCTTTTTTTACTTCGTCATTTTTTGGATGATCGCAGCACCCACATTTTGGGTTATTCAAACCAGAAACAGATCGGTCTCCTGGGTGATTCCGGTACGGCGCATCCAGAGAATCTTCGAACGTCAATTGACAGCATGGCGCTAGCTAAAAGTGGTGATCATTATTAATTAATAATTATGGCTTGAGATCAGCGTCAGGTGAGTCAAAATTTACTTCATTCCAACAAGACCATCCATCCGTTTCCTTTTTCGTCTGCCAGAATTTGACTTGTCGCCTTGATAATGCCCCTGGGCTCAAGCAACGCATGGCTTTGGCCCCGTGGGTCAAGCACTTATGGCGGAAGCCTTGGATGACCTGGATGACTTCGATGACGAACTGGAAGAACTCTCGTGGTCATGGCGCTATGTCTCTCTGTGTTTGTTGATTCCAACCTTGAATGGCTTCATTAACGGCTACTGCTGGGCTGGATTGTCGCTGCATTATCGAGAGATGGGCTGGTCCATTGCAAGGGTCGGGACAGCATCTACTTTTGGCTTTATCGGAAGGATTGTTTGTCAGAAGATTCAGGTGCGATATGGCTTCTTGCCTTGATATGGGTCAATGTTTCAGCTCGGGGAAAGCTTGTCCAAAACATGCGCCGCATTTGACAAGTTGTTGCTTTTCTAGAAATTTCATTCCCACCGAAAAGAATCACCACTACGCAAAAGGTTTGACAGCATGTTGGGGATGTTGGCCAACTCTAAGAGTCAGAACATGATAGAACATGACAGTCGCAGCTGCATCTTGAGGATTTTGGGTCATGATTCCACTTGGCCTAATCCACCTGATCCTCACAATGACTGGAGTCATCTTCTTTGACCAGGAATCTTGGCTTCGCTTGCTTGGCTCTTTTTCCCGAGAGCGTCTGAGCGCAGGGTTCTTCCAATAGTGGGGGTCTGTCAAGCATCTTCTCATCTTCTCATCTTCACATCTTCTCATCTTCACATCTTCTCATCTTCTCATCTTCTCTTCTTCACATCCTCTCATTTTCACATCCTCACATCTTCACATCCTCACATCTTCACATCTTCTCATCTTCACATCCTCACATCTTCTCATCTTCACACCTTCTCGCCTTCATATCTTCTCATCCTCACATCCTCACATCTTCACATCCTCAGATCTTCACATCTTCTAATCTTCACATCTTCTCATCTTCACATCTCTCACATTCTCTCTTGCCCTGTTGCTCTCTTGCCATCTTGCTATCTCCTTCTTTTCTATTTCTCTCTTGAAGGCGCGGGAAAGTGCCAACGAGACGGCACGAAACGCAACCCTTTCGCACGAAATGACGTTCGATCGCCAAAAACTGAAGTAAAATTGCGATTTGTCTTGCCCAATCGGAACCCTTTCGCACGAAATGAGCTTTGATCGCCAAAAACTGAGGCAAAATTGCGATTTCGAGGCGTCCCGCGCAACCCTTTCGCACAAAATGAGGTTCGATCGCCAAAAACTAAAGTAAAATTGCGATTTGTCTTGTCCAATCGGAACCCTTTCGCACGAAATGAGGTTCGATCGCCAAAAACTAAAGTAAAATTGCGATTTGTCTTGTCCAATTGGAACCTTTTCGCACGAAATGAGGTTTGATCGCCAAAAACTGAGGTAAAATTGCGATTTCTGGCGTCCAATCGATTCGATTTCTGGCGTCCAATCGCAACCTTTTCGCACGAAATGAGGTTTGATCGCCAAAAACTGAGGTAAAATTGTGATTTGTCTTGTCCAATCGGAACCCTTTCGCACGAAATGAGGTTCGATCGCCAGAAACTATAAAGTAAAATTGCGATTTGTCTTGTCCAATCGGAACCCTTTCGCACGAAATGAGGTTTGATCGCCAGAAGCTAAAGTAAAATTGCGATTTGTCTTGTCCAATTGGAACCTTTTCGCACGAAATGAGGTTTGATCGCCAAAAACTGCGGTAAAATTGTGATTTCTGGCGTCCAATCGAAACCCTTTCGCACGAAATTAGGTTCAATCACCAAAAACGGACATAAAATTGCGATTGGTCTTGTCGAATCGGAACCCTTTCGCACGAAATGAGGTTCGATCGCCAAAAACTGAGGTAAAATTGCGATTTCACGGTACACGGTCGCCGCAGTCTGAACGTTTTGTGGATGTTATTTTATTCATGGTCAACGATGATGACTTCGTATTCCATTGCGATTTTGGGACTGTTGTCATGGTATTGCTTGTCTTCTCGGAGTACCTTCTATTGGCTGATTAATTAATCTAGGATTGTTGTTTTGATGACTAATTTGCACGTTGCAGGACTCAGTTCCTGATGGATCTCTTAAAAGATCCAATTTTGTCTAGTGTGTGTGTGTGTGTCTGTGTGTGTGTGTCTATGTGTGTGTGTGTGTGTCTGTGTGTAAGTGTCTGTCTCTTTGTGTGCGTGTGTGTCTGTGCGTGTGTGTCTGTGCCTGTGTGTGTGTGCGTGTATGTGTCTTCCTCTTTGTGTGCCTGTGTGTGAAACCGTCCGTGTGTGAAAGCTTCTGTGTGTAAAAGTCTCTGTGTGTTAAAGTGTCTGTGTGTAAAAGTGTCTGTGTGTCAAAGCCTCTGTGTGTCAAAGCGTCTGTGTGTAAACATGTCTGTATGTAAAAGCCGCTGGGTGTGAAAGCCTTTGTGTGTGAAAGTGTGTGTGTGTGTGAAAGCATCTGTGTGCAAAAGCCTCTCTGTGTGTGTGTGTGTGTGTAAAAGTCTCTATGTGTAAAAAGGTCTGCGTGTAAAAGCTTCTCTATGCTTCTCTCTGTGTGTAAAAGCTTCTTTGTTTAAAAGGGCCTGTGTGTAAAAGCGTCTGTGTGTAAAAGCTTCTGTGTGTAAAAGCTTCTTGGTGTAAAAACTGCTGTGCGTAAACGCGTCTGTGTGTAAATGCATGTGTGTGTAAAAGCGTCTGTGTGTAAAGGCGGCTGTGTGTAAAAACGTCTGTGTGTACAAGCTTCTTTGTGTAAAAGCGTCTGTGTGTAAAAGTCTCTGTGTGCAAAAACGTCTGTCTGTGAAAAGTTCTGTGTGTGAAGAAACTACACGAAAGATACGATGCAAACTATTGTCTTGTGTTTGTGATATATTGTCTTGATACTACTCTTCTCGTCTGCCTATGATACATCTTTAATATATTGTTCGCCGAAGTAGGGTGTCTGTTTCCGCGGATTTGGGAAAGTCGTCGACAAAAAATGCAAAGGACTGCAGCGGCAGCGAGGCGCACTTGAAAAGGGTCAAAAGCACTCTTTGAAGATGAGGTCGGAAAAATCTGCACCAGACTGTAGGGAGAGTTCGGTTTCACATAAAAAACGTCAAAAACTGAGGCGTTTGGAAACTTTTGGAAGATGCGGTCGGAAAAACGTGAACGAGACTGTAGCGAGAGGAGAGCTCGAGACCATATAAAAATGGCAAAAAAATATGCATGCTCGGGGCCCGGGGCAGCGCCAGATTTGTTTGGTTGAGTCCCATTGTCAGCGCTGCGCGAACGTGGTGGGGCGCTCCTGCTATGCCGGTTTGCAACCGGCTGTGACAAAACGCATTTGCACGGCTGCGTGCAGGAAAGCACCAGTGATGTTGCGACGCTCCTGGTAAGCGGGATCGCAGCTGGAGGGTGCTAAACGCATTGTAACGGCTGCTCGAAGAGAAGAAGTGGGTTGCAGAAGCTATAGGAGAGCTAGCTGGGAGGCAGATCAGAGCAGAGGTAGCCCAGGTAAGTGGCTGCTCAGAGAAGAAGTTGCTAAGAGAAGGGGTGCCTCAGCGAAGAGGTCGCTTAGTGAAGAAGTAGCTCAACAAAGAACAGTAGAAACAGTAGCTCGCTCATCCATCCATCCACCCATGCGCAAATTCATTCCGTCGTTCATGGGTTCATTTGCTGATTCGTTGATTCATTCCGTCGTCGGTTCATTGATTCAATGATTCATTGCTTCACTGAATCAATGATTCAACCATTGATCCACTGGTTCATTGATTCATCGATTCTTTGGCGCTTTGAATCACTGATTCATAGGTTCATTGGCTTGTTGATTCATTGGTTATTTGATAGTTTGATTCATTGAGTCGTTGATTCAGTGATTCACTGATTCATTGTTTCAATGACTCACGGATTCATTGATTCGCTTGTTCATTGATCCAATGGTTGATCCGCTGGTTCTTCAATTTATTGATTCGCTGATTCGCTGGTTCATTGATTCGTTGATTCATTGATTCATCGACTCACTACTTACCTCGTTCATTGATTCATTGGTTGGTGGCTTCCTTGCTTCATTGGTTCACTGGTTCCTTGGTTCATTGATTGTTGGTTCATCGTCTGATTCATTGATTCATCGCTTCCTTCCTGTATCGATTCGCTGAATCATCGGTCCGTCAGTTGTGCATCTCAACCACCATTTTGTTCATTCGTTTATGCACCTCACAACGGCTTCGTTGCTTCTGCATCTCAAAAATCTTTCTATAGGACATCCTCTCCTTCCTATAGCGGGTTCATTTTTTAGAAACTCGCCCCGGCGCGGCGCGGGCATTGCCTGATATTATATATCTAATTTAATATAAGATAACTTAAATTAGTACAAAAGATGATATAACACAATAATAAATAAGATTTTATATACTATAATTCCTATGATAAGATATATACACATAATATGTATTAAATGATTCTTTATATCGTGCGTAGTGCAATATTTTTGTGTATAAAACATTTTTTTGAGTTCCAAACAGTATGCAAGATACAATCTGATATATTTTAGTTTCTATATATCAAAATACAATACAATGTATTGTAAATAATGTAACATTGAATATTTTTTGTTTATGTATTTTATATGATATTTACTTTCTTATACATTGCATATAGTATTTGATACATACAATTTGTATATATATATACACAGATACATGTATATTTTTTAAATGTATTTAATATACTAGAAAATAGTATAGTATTTAATGTATAAGAATATAGCGATGCAATATATTATTTAATATGTAATAGAAATTTCACCACCTAATACATAATTCAAATGGTATAATTTAATTCATCATCTCTGATATTTGTAGTTTATTCTTTTTATAGAATGTAACAGATTTGATGTATATTAATTTGTTTTTACTATACCGTATATAATTTGTAATGTGCAAAGATTCTAAATGTCAGTTTAGCCAACAACGTATTAAATGTAGATTTCAATTTATTATTATCGAGCATATATATTTATATATTGATTGTATTGTAGAAAAATAAGTGTATATATAATATATATATATTATATAATATATATATTATATAATATATATATAATATAATATATATAATATAATATATATAATTTATATATATATATATACAGTTTCCCTTTTTCCGCTGGCATCAGCACCCCAACCACCAGGAATGGGCTGTGATCCTGGAGGTTGCGGCACTGCAGAGCTTGGACGGCGCCATCACCAATGAAGGCGACCATTTTTTCGGCCCGCGGGTGTTTTGAAACATGGTGTCTCTAAGAAAAATATTAAGAGCTAGTTGTAAACCTGAATCAGGTTATACTTATATGGCGGTTTGGGTTGGTGGTTTGGAAGTCTGGGAAATCAGAGTTATGTGCAAAATAGATTTGAAAAAGGAATTTGTTTTGTTTTTGTGTTTTGTATTTGTTGTTTTGTTTTTTGTTTAACTAATCTAATCTAATCTATTTTTCTATGTATCTATCTGTCTATCTGTTTGTTTGCCTGTCTGTCTATCTATTTGCTTATCTAATATATCCAATCTATCTATTTGTTTGTCTGTCTGTCTATCTATCTTTCAATCTATCAATCTATCAACCAATCTCATATGTCTACATAATCTATCTATTTATTTGTTTGTCTATCTGTCTATCAAACTAGTCTAATCTTCTCTGATCTTATCTAATCTAATCTAAGCTAATCTAATCCAACATATCTAATCTTTCAAGTCTGTCTATTAATCTATCTAATCTATCTAATCTACCTAGTCTACCTTTTCTATCTGATCTATCTAATATGCCTAATCGATCCAAGTGACCTTACCTATCTATTCTATCTAAATAATCTACATGAAAGCAAAGCCGAGAAAAAAGTTTCTCTTGAAACAAATTCCATTGCGGTCCTATCCTGTACTCTGACTGATGCAGGTTTCATGGAGTTTCCATGGAGTTTCCATGCAGGTTTCATGTTGGTTACATGCTGGGTTTGCTGATTTAGCTTACTGGTGTGTAACCTCCATGACAACTCCCTGGAACCTGCATGGAATCTGCATGGAACCTCCATGGAACCTGTATCAGGCAGAGTGCATGGTAAAACCAACAAATATAGATACATGGAACCTGAATGAAATCTACATCAATTCCCCATGGAACCTGCATGGAACCTGCATGAAAACTGCATCAGTTAGAAGGCGCCATGCAACCATCACGTTTAGACACAAGAAACAACGGAACCGACATGAAACCTCCATGAAACCTACATCAATTCTCCATGGAACCTGCATGGATACTCCATCAATGAAGCGCCATACAAGCACCAGGTGTAGATACAGGGAACAGAGACTCTTTTTTTTAATGGAAACTACATGGAAACCATCAGACGCTTTGATGCAAATCAAATCGATGGTAAACTGGTCGTAAAAAAAAACGCACAAAAAGTGTCATAGCATCTGTGCATTGATGTCGTTTTCACTAGGTCATGTGTCTTTGTTGATGTCCCTTTTTGTTTCTGCACTGGAAAAGTCAATTTCTTCCAGAGTTTCTATTTATCCTGTGTGTTCACTGCTTGGTGGTTTCGATTTTGGCAAGGTTTCAACTGTGAATTTTTGTTTGATGTCATTTTGGGGTTTTATGTCTGTCTCGGTGTCAATTTGATGGAGGTTCCTAACATATAATATTGCAAACTAAGTTAATGAAAAACGAAACCACCAAGAGAAATGAACTCACTTATGTGCATCTTGGATTCTATGATCACCAAACCATATGAATATATGAATTGGCAAGCGCCGTTCTCTACAGGCCTTAGGTTCTTGCCGATGGCATATTGATGTTGTTTTATGGCCTTCTTATTCGTTTCTAGGCCGATGTCAAATCGATCGACAAACGATCGCAAAATGATCGTAAAACAGCGTCGAAATCTTACATCAAAACGACACATTACAAAGTCCACACTTGAAACCCTGACCTTGCCAACATCAAAACGGCCAAGCAACGAACACTCAGGATAAATAGAATTTCTGGAAGAATTTGACTTTTCCAGTACAGAAAGCAAAAGAAACATCAGCAAAAACAGATGGCCTAGTGAAAACGACATCAAAATGCGGAGATGCTATGACAGTTTTTGTGTGTTTTTTTCGATCAGTTTACGATCGATTTGCGATCAATTTGCATCAAAACGTCTGATGGTTTCCATGTAGTTTCCATTTAAAAAAGTCTCGAACATGTTCCCTGTATCTACACCTGATGCTTGTATGGCGTCTTCTTTGATGGAGTATCCATGCAGGTTCCATGGAGAGTTGATGTAGGTTTCATGGAGGTTTCATGTAGGTTCCGTTGTTTCTTGTGTCTAAACGTGATGGTTGCATGGCGCCTTCTAACTGATGCAGTTTTCATGGAGGTTCCATGCAGGTTCCATGGAGAATTGATGTAGATTTCATGCAGTTTCCATGTGCGTTATGGAGGTGGTGCCTCTATCTACACTTGTTGGTTTTATCATGCACTCTGACTGATGCAGGTTCCATGGAGGTTCCATGCAGATTCCATGCAGGTTCGAGGGAGTTGTCATGGAGGTTACCCACCAGTAAGCTAAATCAGCAAACCCAGCATGTAACCAACATGAAACCTGCATGGAAACTCCATGGAAAATCCATGAAACCTGCATCAGTCAGAGTACAGGATAGGACCACACGGTTTCAAGAAACCGTCTTTCCCCCATTTCAAAAATAAATAGACAATTACAGAAAATGCACTAGAATTCAATAATGAATTCAACAAGCATGTGAAATTATTGGAAATTAAATAAGTGTATATTTTCCGAGATACAAGATGAATATCAATTCAAAAACAAACCTAATCTGGTAGCAATCATTGTTGTTTGAATTTTTTTCCTTTATTTTCAACGATTTCATTGTTTACAGGGTTTGATATTTTTTGTTTTTTCTAAGTTCACAAAACTATCAATTCCCAGACTTCCAAGCCACCAACCCAAACCACCACGTAAGCACAAGTTGACTGAAAATTAGTAGATATTAAATATTAAGAGCTAGTTGTAAACCTGGAAACTAGTAGATATTCAGAATATATCTAGGAAACTACTGGTTGTAATGGTTGTAATCCTGAAAAGTGAGTGTTTTCTGAAGATGGTTTGTTTCTAAGAACAATGAGATTAACAAATACTGGCTATAGTCCTCACCAGTAGTACCGCGCAAGGCGGCGGTGGAAGCTTCAAAAATAGGAAATCTATAGGAGAGGTGAGTTGTTGTGATGCATGGCTGCCGAAAGGCTGTTGAGACTCTGAGTCTGTCTCTCCTCTCTATCTCCATTTCCATCTCCATCTCTATCTCTAACTCTATCTCTCCCTCTATCTCTCCCTCTCTCTCTATCTGTTTGTCTGTCTGCCTGCCTGTCTGTCTGTCTGCCTGTCTGTCTGTCTGTCTGTCCATGTATCTCTATCTACTATCTACCTAGCTACTATCTATCCATCCATCCATCCATCCATCTGTCTGTCTTTCTGTCTGTCTGTCTGTCTGTCTGTCTCTCTGTATCTATCTGTCTGTATCTATCTATCTGTATCTATCTATCTGTATCTATCTATCTGTATTTATCTATCTGTATCTATCTGTCTGTATCTATCTATCTGGATCTATCCATCCGTATCTATCTATCTGTATCTATCAATCTGTATCTATCTTTCTGTATCTATCTATCTGTATCTATCAATCTGTATCTATCTTTCTGTATCTATCTATCTGTATCTATCTATCTATATCTATATCTATCTATCTGTCTATCTATCTATCTATCTACCTATCTATCCATCTATCTATCTATCTATCCATCCATCCATCCATCCATCCGTCTTACCTATCTGGCTATCTCATCTATCTCATCTACCTCATCTATCTCACCTATCTTATCCGTCTTATCTATCTTACCTATCTTATCTACCGAACCTGTCGTATCTATCCTGTCTATCTTATCTATCTTATCTATCTTATCTATCTCACTATCCCATCCATCTGATCCATCTAATCCATCTAATCCATCTAATCTATCTAACCTATCTAACCTTTCTTATCTAGGTAATCTATCTAGTCTGTCTAATCTATCTAAGCAATCTATTCGATCTAATCTATCTAATCTTTCTAATCCATCTAATCACAGAACCCATCTTATCTATATAATCTATCTACTCTATCTGGTCTATCTACTCTATCTACCATATCTAACCACTCCAGTCTATCTAACCCATCTAATCTATCTAGTCCACCTAATCCATCTAACCGATCCAATCTATTGAATCTTTCCAGTCTATCTAATCTATCTAATCTATCTAATCGAGCTAACCTATCTACCAATCTACCTATCTATCTACCTACCTATCTATCTATCTATCTGTCTATCTATCTATCTATCTACCTATCTACCTACCTATCTATCTATCTATCTATGTATGTATCCTAACTATCTATCTATCTATCTACCTATCTATCTATCTATCTACCTATCTATCTATCTATCTATCTATTTACCTATCTATCTATCTATGTATCCTAACTATCTACCCACCTATCTATCTATCTACCTATCTATCCTATCTATCTACCTATCTATCCTATCTATCCTATCTGTCCTGTCTATCCTATCTGTCCTATCTATCCTACCTATCCTATCTATCTATCTAACCTATCTATCTATCTATCTATCTACCTATCTTTGTATCTATCTATCTACCTACCAATCTATCTATCTACCTATCTATCTATCTATCTACCTATCTATCTATCTACCTATCTATCTATCTATCTACCTATCTATCTATCTATCTACCTATCTAACCTATCTATCTATCTATCTATCTATGTATCTATCTATCTATCTACCTATCTATCTATCTACCTATCTATCTATCTACCTATCTATCTATCTACCTATCTATCTATCTACCTATCTATCTATCTATCTACCTATCTAACCTATCTATCTATGTATCTATCTATCTATCTTATCTATCTTATCTATCTTATCTATCTTATCTATCTTATCTATCTTATCTATCTGATCTATATCTATCTTATCTGTCTTATCTATCTTATTTATCTTATCTATCTTATCTATCTGATCTATCTGATCTATCTTATCTATCTTATCTATCTTATCTATCTTATCTATCTAACCTATCTAACCTATCTAACCTGTCTAACCTATCTAACCTATCTAATCTATCTAATCTATCTAATCTATCTTATCTATCTAATCTATCTTATCTATCTTATCTATCTTATCTATCTAATCTATCTAATCTATCTAATCTATCTCATCTATCTTATCTATCTTATCTATCTTATCTATCTAATCTATCTAATCTATCTAATCTATCTAACCTATCTAACCTATCTAATCTATCTAATCTATCTAATCTATCTAATCTATCTAATCTATCGAATCTATCTAACCTATCCAATCTATCTAATCTATCTAATCTATCTAATCTATCTAATCTATCTAGTCTATCTAATCTGTCTAATCTATCTAATCTAATCTAATGTGATCTAATCTGATCTAGCCTGATCTGACCTGATCTAACCTGATCTAACCTGATCTAACCTAATCCAATCTAATCCAATCTAATCCAATCTAATCCAATCTAATCCAATCTAATCCAATCTAATCTAATCTAATCTAATCAATCTATCTGTCTACCTACCTATCTATCCTGTCTACCTACCTATCTATCCTATCACTCCTATCTATCCTATCACTCCTATCTATCCTACCTATCCTATCTATCCTATCTATCCTACCTATCCTATCTATCCTATCTATCCTATCTATCCTATCTGTCCTATTTATCCTATCTATCCTATCTGTCCTATCTATCCTATCTATCCTATCTATCCTATCTGTCCTATTTATCCTATCTATCCTATCTGTCCTATCTATCCTATCTTTCCTATCTATCCTATCGATCCTATCGATCCTATCGATCCTATCGATCCTATCGATCCTATCGATCTATCGATTTTTGGATCTATCGATCGATCAATCTTTCTGTCTGTCTGTCTGTCTATCTTTCTATCTATCTATCTATCTACCTCTCTATCTGTCTATCTCTCTATCTCTCTATCTCTCTATCTCTCTATCTCTCTATCTCTCTATCTCTCTATCTCTCTATCTCTCTATCTCTCTATCTCTCTATTTCTGTATCTCTCTATCTCTCTATCTCTCTATCTCTCTATCTCTCTATCTCTCTCTCTCTCTATCTCTCTCTCTCTCTATGTTTCTTTTTGTGTACCTACCTGACGGGAAGCAATTGTATGCGGGTAGAAGTTCACAGCTCCAAACGACAAAATTTCGCGAGACTTCCTCAAAAAATCAAAACCAAACAATTCTGCGAGACTTCTGATAAAAATCGGCCTTGGGGTGCAAAGCTGATGCGCCCGTGCAAGGCTGATGGGCCCGAACCAGTGCATTTTGTGATTTTTTCATCCCATCTCTCCAAAGTACTGCGCATGCCCTTGAAAAAGTGAAACCAGGTCATGCGAAGTTTTGTGCCTGTCACGCAAAATAATCTTAGCAAACCTGAAGATCCGACACTCCAAAATGCAACCTTTCCAAGGAAATCAGCGCCCTGACTTCCTAACATGTCTGACGGAGGCGTCTCTTGTATTGCCTCTGCCAAGCAAAATGCATCTTTGCAGATCCACGCCTGCCAGCGTTTTTGAAACGGCTACAAAACCCTCACGTTTGGCTCACTTCTTGCAGCATCCATTGCGGTTGCCATGAAAAATGACAGTTGGACGGTTGAACGTGTAAAAAAAATCTGAACTTGTGGTGTTTTGACATTTTGACTTCGAAATTCACTTCGCACCACAGTCGCGGTCACTTTTTGAGCAACACACTTCCAAAAGTGCTCCGAACATGCATTGCTTTGGACATTTTGACTTCGAAATGTGCTTCGCGCTACAGCCGCATGGAGCTCAACGGCTCAACTGCCAAAAGTGCTCCGAACCTGAGGTGTTTTTAACATTTTGACTTCCACATGTGCTTTGCGTCACAGCCGTGCACTTTTTAAGCAACTCAACTTCCAAAAGTGCTCCGAGGCTGCAGTGTTCGAAACGTGCTTAGCAACACAGCGGCGTGCAATTTTAGAAACCTCATTCTGCCACATAGCTGCGCATCCGTCGCTTTAACGAGCCTACTTTTCGACCCTCCGGAACTGCAAAACGTCGGAAAAGACAGTGTCTCCCGACTTTTCTATCTTTTCATGTATTTGGGGGTTGTTTCTACTGAGGCTCTCTAACTTGACTCTTTCCACAACTGTTGTTGCATTTTCCCAGAAGTCGGAAGTTTGACTCCTAGATTCCTTCGATAACGTAATTTGAAACTGGTATATTTAGGGTTAAAAAAAATGGTACCTTTGAGATGGTATTCTAAGAACAGTGGGAGAGAATTTTGAGAGATTTGAGATGTTTTGAGATGTGTGTAAATGGTATATTTGACGCCCGTTTTATGGCCCATGTGAGTGATGGGTCAAAATAAAAATGAACCCCGTCCCAAAACATGTAATACTCACATCGTCTCACATCCCAATTTTTTTACATAGTTCCAGCAATCCTTTGCAATATTGGGGACGCAATCGATGACTATATCCAATAGCAACTTAAACCATACCAACTGGGTATCCTATATCAAACGGAAGGGTTTTGGTAATGTTCTGCTCTGCGAACAGAGTTGATCAGGCAGCAAATCAATTGACAACCAGATTAATTTCCCAGAGGGTTCAAATCTTTCTGCGACGATACTTAGGTTTGATATGTATATTAATATGACATCAATGACATCTATTTCCTGAATTATATCCATGTAATCATCTTGGAGTATTTTTCTCCAGGACATTTTTTTTTCTACATCACCGACACGTCCCATGCGGCGAGGCCTGGCCTTCGACGCTTTCGGCCGAACGGAGGACCTGGCGCGGCAGGCGGCCGCCACCGTGCTGGCGATGTTCACCATCAGTGGGGCCCTGTCGGTGCCCCGAAAAAACGTGGGGAAAATGGCGGTGAATCTGGAAAAAGATGGGAAAAAACTGGGGCAGAATATGGAAACGATAGGAAATCTGTGGGAAAAACGGTGGGAAAACATATATCTGGGAAACATGCGGGAAACATATGGGAAACATATGGGAAAAACTGAAGGAACATGTTGAAATATGGGAAGCATGTGGGGAACATGGGCAAAAATGTGGCAAAACATATGGGAACCATTTCGGGCAAAACTTGAGGAGAATAACGAACAAAAAGGGAAACAGTGGGAAAACATATGTGACAATTCCGGGGGAAATTTGGTGTGGAAAATTTGGGGAAATATAGAAAAAAAGGGTACATGTGGGAACCATGTGGGAAGAATGTGGCAAAACAGATGGCAAACATGTAGGAAGACCTTGGGGAGAACCTGGAAAAATCGGAAACATGTGGGAAACATATGGGACATACGAGAACCATATGGGGAAAAATGTGGGAAGACATAGGTCAATATGGGAAGAAATTAGAAAATATGGGAAACATATGGGAAAACATGTGGGAAAACAGGTAGGAGAACATATGGAAATTTCATCCATGTGATTTACAGGAAATTAGCGGATTTACCATGGGGATTTCTGTCCACATTGCCCTTGAAATTACTTCTATGGCTAATTTGACGATATCTGGTATCATTGTATACCCAAGAATCATTGTCAAAAACATGATCAATACTGCTTGTTGAAAACAAGCACGGATTTCCCATGATGAATCGTGATGATTGCCAATTAATCATCAATTCATGGTAGTTAAACCCCCCATATAATCATAGTAACCCCCATATATTGCCAATTATATAATCTTGATAGTAAAACCATTTTTTAATCATCAATCCACGTTGTGGTTTTGTGAACCCCATGTTGTGATCCGATCCGATCCAGAGGGAAAATCTATTTTTATGTTTTCGGTGAATAGCTAAAAATATAAGTGCTCTTTAAAGGGCATTTTTGGGAATGTATTTTCAGGGAAATGCCATGGATAATATAGCCATGACATATCCATGAAGTAAGTTTATTGGGTATATATTTTCAACTGTTGTCGAATATAGGGTAAACATTTACTGCAAAGGACATATCATTATTCATGGCTACACTTTCTGAATGGGAACCATTCCCAATAGCAGCTACACGGTCATGTTGAGGAATTTTATCAACCATCCAGGGGCATTTTAAGCATCAATACCCTCCGGTAATTTCATGTAGCTATTGAAAATTATTGTTTATAGATTTTATAGTTCATTTACCTATTATACTGCGTTAGTTTACCTATTAAGGTTTAGTTGTGGATTTAAGTAGCCTAGGGACGAAGAAATTCTTGTTCGTGGATCTGGCAAAGTTGAAGATCCTGCTGTGCCCATTGGGTGCTCATTGACTTGACACACACACACACACATCAAGTGTTCCAAGATAGTGGTGCCCAAATCCATGCAAGTCGTGTTTTCTTTCCCTGTGACCCTCTGATAATTTAACACATCTATGGAAAATCACTTTTGTTCATAGGTCATAGGACTTAATAGGTATATCGGTATATAAATCATCTATAATTTGAGCATTTTCCATTGCTGCGTTAAATTGCAAAAGGGTAACTGCTTTGCGAAGATATATCAATGAGGCCAACAAAACCAACAGGAGGTCGGACATCCGAGGTTCCTATTGCCGGAGCGCTGTATGACAATGTGGGTGGCTGGCAAAGCATGTCCGTGGCTCATTTGGTGTGTCAGGGGCCCCTTGGTTTTCTGATGTAGCCGGAGGTGTAGCCGGAGGTGTCATCAAACGTGGCAAGCTGGAAAATCCACCCATTTAGTTCGATGATTTTCCCATTGAAACCTTCATCTATAAGGGATTTACCGTTGCCATGTTTGATTACCAGAGGGTTTCTTTTTGCTTCTTCTTCGACTGAATGCGAACGAACGACATTATTCATATAGGTGCACACCTCCCCATCAAAAAAACATGTGTAATGACATGTGCTTCAGAAAATTACATATATATATAGTGTATATTTACAGTACATAGATAGACATAGTATTATTCATTGACATGTGTGCAGCTGATGTATCGATATGTTTACCTACTGACACATTGGTTGGCATATGTGCTGACATGTGACTTACTTGCCGACAAGATGTACCACGATATGTACTGACGCATAATAAAATGATAATTTTCCCGGCGGTTACACGACTTGTGCGCTGAGATATGTACTTGCACATATACGGACAAGTTTTTCGCACATGCACGGATGCATTTATTGAAACATTTCTGCAATAGCGTGGACATACGTGCGGAAATCTTTAAATCATGTTCGCCGACATATGTGCCAACACTTACTATAAAGGCGCACAATTGCCATCTTGATCAGCATATGTGGTCACACAAAATTGAACAGAGTCTGACAGACAGACGATTCGCAAATAAACAGACATTTGATTATCACAGATACTGATTAGCTACTTATGTATGTACACATGTATGTAATGTAATGTAATGTAACGTAACGTAATGTAATGTAATGTAATGGAAAGGAATGGAATGGAATGTAATGTATGTATTGTATGTATGTATGTATTGTAATGTAATGTAATGTAATGTAATGTAATGTAATGTAATGTAATGTATGTAATGTAATGTAATGTAATGTAATTAATGTAATTAATGTATGTATGTATGTATGTATGTATGTATGTATGTATGTATGTATGGTATGTATGTAATGTATGGTATGTATGTATGTAATGTATGTGTATGTATGTAATGTATGTAATGTATGTATGTAATGTATGTAATGTATGTATGTAATGTATGTAATGTATGTAATGTATGTAATGTATGTAATGTATGTAATGTATGTAATGTATGTAATGTATGTAATGGGTGTAATGCGTGTAATGCGTGTAATGCGTGTAATGCGTGTAATGCGTGTAATGCATGTAATGCATGTAATGCATGTAATGCATGTAATGCATGTAATGCGTGTAATGCATGTAATGCGTGTAATGCATGTAATGCGTGTAATGCATGTAATGCATGTAATGCATGTAATGCATGTAATGCATGTAATGCATGTAATGCATGTAATGCATGTAATGCATGTAATG